>PISX010018590.1:0-40257 GCA_004024625.1 Mellivora capensis | reverse complement strand
GTTTTGTTGACTGTTTCCTTTGCTGTGCAAAAGCTTTTGATCTTGATGAAATCCCAATAGTTCATTTTTGCCCTTGCTTCCACTGCCTTTGGCGATGTTCCTAGGAAGATGTTGCTGCGGCTGAGGTCGAAGAGGTTGCTGCCTGCGTTCTCCTCAAGGATTTTGATGGATTCCTTTCTCACATTGAGGTCCTTCATCCGAGTGCTTAGTTTTAATCTACATCAACTTTAGCCCATAACTGGAAAGGCTGGGGACTTCCAGATAGGATTTATGAATAAATGGAATTTGATGAAATTAAGGCAGACTCTGTCGTCCTATCTAAGTATTTGTTTCAACATCTGTAGCACAGGCACTTGGGCAAAGTGGGATTTGTCTCTAATCCAAGTGTCACCCATGTTGTATCATCCATTCATTTAAAAATCAAAGTGTCATATAGGAAGAAGGGAAGGGAAAGGAAACGAACGGGAAAAGGCTGTGAAGTGCAATAAAAATAAGTAGCTGGGGCGCCCCCCACCATGGACTTCCTGAACCATCTCATGGACTATTTAGGAGGCAGACTATACTCTTCACCCTACAAGTTCAACCTTATGTTTGCCCAGTAGCCTGGCTCTTTCCTACCATCTGAGCTGCCTAGTTTAGGACTGTCGCATTCCTTGTCTGAGACAGAAAAGGCTCTGCCCTTCTTTTATTTGTCTTTGCTTTATGCATAGCTTTCATTTCCTTTCTTGACCCTGGACAGTGGAGCTGCTGAACTGTCCTTGCCCTTGATCTTTTGTCCCCAGTTCTCCTTGGCTGCTGCTCTACAGCAAATGATATTGACTAGGCTTTTCCACAGAAGTTCCTGAAGTTCACAAAACTCTTGGACTACACATAGGCCTATTTTCAAAGCAGAAAAGAAGAAAAAAAGGAAGCGGGGAGAGAGGGAAAGCAGGGGAGGACTCAATACACCAAAACAGAACCTTCATTCTTTTTCTTTTTTGGTCTCTCAGATACAGAGGGTTAAGTCGATCACACTTCTTCATGCAAGCAATGTCATCGCTGGTCCATTCAAAGTCGCTCTGCTTTCAGTTATTCATTTCATCCTCTCTCTCACTTCCTTTCAGCTTGCCATAGGCAATGATCCTAATATCTGCTGAGCTGTTTTCTCTTAAAATAGCTAATGTTTTGTATGTGTGTACTTTTTAATTCGGCAAGTAGGATTTTATGTCATGAATTTCTTACTTGTTGCTCTCAGTACCATGATTCTAAGATCCACACAGGCTGTTCTGTGTGCCTTTAGACTCTTGCTTCTAGCTGCTGACCTATGAGTTAGGTACGTGCTGCCCACACTACCATTGTCCCACTCAGTAATGGACGCTCAGTTTGCATCCTACCCCCTGCTGCCATAGTGCCGTGAAGGATATCCTTACACAGGTTCTCTTAAGTATCACTGTCAGAATTTCTCTGGGATGTATACTGGAGGAGAATCACAGGGCCATTATGGAGACAGTTGTTCACATTGCTAAAAGTTTCTGGCCTCACAAGAACACCCATCAGAGAAGGAGCACCTTCAAAGGCAGTACATTCAAATGGTTATTGGCACGTCTGCTCAGAAACTGCTGCCAACTGAAGATGAATCAGAAAGGAAGACATGACATCTCTAAAATAAAAATGTAAGTCAGTGGGAAAAACAGCTTTGGAGTCATAGAACCACATTCTGCCCCTTACTTCACGAGAACACATCTAGTGGCAAAAGCTCAGTACACCTGCCTTACCCACCTGTCTCCCCATTCTCTGGCTCCCAGGCCTCGTCCTCGCCCCAACCACATCCACAAAGTTACCTGCTGGTTGCTCAGTGCCTCCTTTATGGTAGGAACTTTATTTTTATTCTCATTACAGCTGCCTTTCCTGATCTGCAGCATCAATATCAACTACAAAATTTCATCGTGCACTAGAGCTGTCCTGTAGTCACTGGGGACAGCCAGTGCGTGATCTACAGCTTCTCTCACTTCTGTCCAATCTTTGCTCCTCATCCCTCATCCCTCCATCAATCAAAAGCTCTGGCAACCTCCCTGGTCAAACCTGAGCCAAACTGCTCTCCTGGGAGCCACACTGTGCTCCCTTTCTGAGGAGGAGGCTGCTTGCTGAGAGGCTCCAGCTTCTGGGTTCCATTTGCATGAATAAACAGTTCTGAAGAGTTCATTTTAAGCTTTTATGTAAACACTCTCCAAAATATGTTCTGTACTGCATTATCCCCAGCAATAAAGATTCTGGAATCAGAATTTGGCTGTCAGTTTTATTGATGTGGCATGGGGTACAGTAGAATACAGCTTTCCCTTCTGGAAATTTATTGACTTGGCAGTGCAGAGAGCAATAAAACTGTGTTTTTAATCAGTAAGCCAAGCGGACATGATTCCAGAAGAAATATAGGAAGCAAACATGCCATCGTAAGAAGATTTCTCCCCCCCGCTGTCCCTGTTCTTCTTGGATGCCCTGTTAAATAAGTTTGGGTATTGAACAATGTGTTTGGTGGGACTGTCTTCAGGAATAAAGTCAGAGGATCAAGTTTGGATTACTTCCTCTAGGTTGTACCATCTCTAAGAAACTGTTGAGTAAAAGCATCTCTGAAGTGAAATTTCTCTGCATTAGTCCCTAGAGAGGAACTATGGGTAAGATGCTCTATAGGAGAAATTGAGAGAGTACACATTTCTCTTCTCAAGAGAAACAAGATTACAATGCCTGTCCCTCCACCTTGCTCCCTGACAGAGAGTGGGTTACCTGTATAGACCAGAAGGAAATGAAATCACCATCTCTTAAGAGATATCTGCATCCCATGTTCATTCTAGTAGTAAGAGCCAAGATATAGAAGCAACCAAAGGGTCCTTCATGAATTAATGAATTATTATTCATATAATTAATGAATACATTTTTAAAATGTGGTAAATACACACACAAACACACAGGGATATTTTTCAGCCATAAAAAAGAAGCCATTTGTGATAGCATAGACACATCTGGAAGGCTTTATCCCAAGTGAACTAAGCCAGACAGAGAAAGACAAATACTGTATGTTATCACTTATATGTAGAATCTAAAAACAATACCCAGTTTCCTACAAACAGAAGAGAATCATGGTTGCCAGAGGCTGCAGGGAGGGGAAAATGAGGAGCTATAGATCAAAGGGCACAAACTTTGAGTTATAAGACTATGTTCTGAGGATCTAATGAAAGTAGATTTTAAATGTTCTCACCCCCTCCCAAAAAGAGTTAACTATGTGAGGTGACAGATGTGTTAATTTTCTTAATCTTGGTAATGATTCCACAATGTATGTGTATATCAAGTCACCACACTGTGCACTTTAAGTATATACAATTATATTTGTCGTTATTCCTCAGTTAAGTCTGGGGTGGGGAGAGAAAGACACTGGATTAAGAGTCACATATTTTGGCTCAATATCACACCATAGAAAGAACATCCGGGCTCAGTCCGCTTGGTCACGTTACTTTTTTCAGGCTACTGAATCTCTTTGGGATCTACTTCCTCTGCCATCAAAGGGAAATATCCACCTTACACCATTGTTGAGTGGATAAAATAAGGTTATAAGCAGGCGTGCACAACTCACATAGCACCTTATACCAGTAGCAAGTCCCTTCCGAGACCGTAAGACATCTCCCTGATTCAAATACACTCCTGATGCATAAGGTGTTCTTTCCAGCAACCATGACAGTCCACTTAACAGCATCTCCCTCCTCTACTTTCTTATTCCTGATACTCACTTCCCACCTGAAATGTCCTTGTTCACTCCCCCCACCTCTGCCAGTGCTTGATCCAAAACCCTGAACCATTGTAGATGCTTGATGCTGGCTGAACATTCACCCCTCTTTGCAGATGCTTTCGTCTGAGATGTCTTAACCCCAGCCGGCATACATCATCCTGTCCTGCTTTTGCTATTGCTGAGGAATTGCTCTTTCCTCAACTTTTATGTGATGTGTAACTTTTGTCTCAATTCAAGAACACTCGGAATTTCCTCTGAATACATGTGAGTGACTGAACGTAATGCCCTATAGATGTTCCCCCAAAATGGCATGAGATGCCTATGTGATTGAGCTATCATAGAGGTCCCATGGTCTGGAGGGGAGGATGCTGAAAGGGGCTGTCTGGGGAAGATGGTATAGATCAAAACAGGAACATGTTCCTAGTTCCTAGAATCTTCCCTTCTCCTGCCTGCCTGGTTTCCAATTGTATTTTCACCAGTCACTTCTCTACTTTTCTCAAGACAGTTTATTTTCCATCTTCCCAACCAGGCCTATGGGGCCACCCTGGAACGATTTATCAGCTCTTTACTTGGTGCCCAAGCCCTGTTCTTTACATGGCTTATCTTGATTAATCATCATAACCACCTGTGAAGGAGGAATTATTATTCCAATTTAATAGATGAAGAAACCAAAATAGAGGGCTTACATAACATCCTCAGGACCAACTGGCCAGGTAATGGGAGAGTGGAGATTTGAACCCAGGTGTGTCTGAGCCCAAAGTTTGGGATCTTACTTATAAAATAACATACTCTTTGATAAAGACCAAAAAGTGAGTCTTGGCACATCTCTTTATCGATATAAGTTGGAATTCTACACCTGAATCCAGTTGTTGGAACTCTGGAGTTACATGTAGTTACACACACACACACACACGTTTTATTCATGAACTTAAAAGGTACCCAGTCTTAAATATCAAACTCTTAGCGGGGCACCTGGGTAGCTCAGTGGGTCAGAGCCTCTGCTTTCGGCTCAGGTCATGATCCCAGGGTCCTGGGATCGAGCCCCACATCGGGCTCTCTGCTCCATGGAGACCCTGCTTCCTCTTCTCTCTCCCTGCCTGCCTCTCTTGCCTGCTTGTAATCTCTGCCTGTCAAATAAATAAATAAAATATTTTAAAAAAATATTAAACTCTTGGCTTTCCTTTCTTCTTTTCTAGATCACTCAACTATCTCCCTATCAAACTAATCCCATCTCAAGCTTTCAGAGGACTTAATGAGGTCATAAAAATGTAAGTAAGATACTGCATATCAAAAGACATTCATAATTGGAATAATAAATTTTTTGTAAGAGAAAACATAGTTAAAAGGGGATAATTTTTCTATGAGAGGAACTATGTTAAAGAAACAAAGTATTGTTATCTTTATAATACAAATAATATCTAGGGACCTTTGAAGAAAAGTATGATTTTCAAGAGTCATTAAATTCCAAATAATTAACCTTGCTTCAATGAACTGAATGCATTTTGATAAGTGATGATAAACTTCTCAAGTAGAGAAGAAAATAGATTCTAATCATAAAAATTCTCCTTCTGCTATAGCAGTTATTCCCTTGTGTCACATTTTTAGATAACACCCACACAGAAGAAAATGTGTTGGAGGTTTATTGTGCATCAGAAGATAATCTTTATATCTAAAATATAATAAGCATGTGACAAAAACACAGTATTTATAGCTGTATTGACAAAAGGCCTTCATCAAAAGTGTAAAGCAACCTGATAATACAGCATGATCTCACATTTCTGTCAGATGTAACTTCAATCCTTTCTCCCTGGGTCTCAGCCTCTAGGGCACAAGACACCATACATGAGAGAGAACTTTCTCAGGAGTCTGGTTTTTCAGCATCCTCCTTAATGTCAGCCCATGTGAAAGGACCTCAAAAGGCCATTTAGTTTCTAGAGAGCATTTCTGATCTTAACAATCCATGGGGCTTTTGAAGCCAGTTTACATCACTAAAGATTCTGCATCATCAATCCTAGCTCCTTGGGGAATCTCTGACTGCTCTTTAGGGTATTAGCAAGCAATGAGGATATTAAAAATAATTCCCCAAGAATTACAGAATGTCAGTTTCCTTGGACCTAACCCTTACTCTTCTGCTCTCAAGTTTAAATGTTGAGTTTTGATAACTTTTAATGCGTTAGACCTCCTCAGGAGAAAAGCAGCCACAGCTAAAGAAACAAACCATTAGGTACAAATAAAATGAATCAGTCCAGGAACAATCCATTACTGTGTTGTTCATAAAAGACATTAACTGCCTTAGGCTCAGCCTTTCTGTGGACTAAAGCTCTCAAGTCTGAAGGCTTCAGTGAGTGTTAACCTTAGAAACACTCAAATGTACAATTTGTGAATTTGAGACTTTTTTTCTCAGCTGGCAGCAAATGGTAGCTTAGTTGGGATTTTAGGGTAACATTGACATTCCCTGCATGCCTGGGATGGTATATGGCAAGGCTAGTTCCTTTACTTTTGTGTCTTTTTAAAAAATCCATTCAGGGATGCCTGGGTGGCTCCGTTGGTTGGGCACCCAACTCCTGGTTTTGGCTCAGGTTGAGATCTCAGGGTTGTGAGATCGAGCCTCACATAGGGCTCTACGCTCAGCATGGAGTCTACTTGGGATTCTCTGCCTCTCCCTCTGCCCTGCCTGCCATTCATTGTCAATCTCTAAAATAAATAAGTACAAAAAATCTTTAAAAAAACAAAAAGATTCCATTCATTAATCCATCCATCCATTCATTCATACTCTATTCACCAGAGTATCACCAGGCAATATGAAGTCAGCACAGTTTCTGAAGTGGACAGGACATACTCCTTGTCCTCCATTTGGTAAAAGGAAAAAAGTCAAAAAAACAGACAGTTACAACCCAAAAATGATACTACATGCTGATATTGACTACCTTGCAATTGCCTCAGAGCAGGATTTGGGGAAAAGGAAAAAGAGTTGTGAAACAATTAACTGCAACCCAAATTAAAACCTCACTAGAGTGACGGAGCTGGGAATTCGGACATCCTGATCCTTGTCCTGAACCTTCCCATAAGCATTTTTTGCCTCTCCTCTGGAGAGTTTCCGTTTCCAAAGCTGTCATAGAAGGGAATCTGACTAGATTTTCTCAAAAGACCTGTCCACTTCTAACAATCTGGAGCTCTGAGTCATACATAAACAAGAAAAAAAACCTGTCACATAAAGAGGGGCTACTGAAACCTGCATTTCAACTGCACCTGGGTTATAGATGCCCATCAATGCTCCTAAAGGGAGATGGTAGCACTTTATGACATGAGGACAATGGGAGGCATCCCTGTTCTTTTTTAATAGGACACACTGGAGCCCCCAGTTGTTGGGTCACACACACAGGTTATTATGATGCATGTATGGTCATTTCTTTTACATTTCTTTCTTTTTTTTTTTTTTTTTTCCTCTCCCCTAGTGAAATCTCTCAAAGCGATTCTCTGGAAAAGATAGAAGCTAATGCCTTTGACAACCTCTTCAATTTGTCTGAAATGTAAGCATCAGTTAACAGATAGTCTATGGCTGTACACTATTACCCTTACTGGCTGGAGCCCACTCAGTATTTGTATCCAAGCATCCACTGCTAGGAATCCAAGAGGAAAAGACCACAGCAATTACTAGGTCTGGGCAGGCACTAATTGCTCTCACTGCAGTGGCCTGAAGGTTGCCATGGTGACAACTGCTTCTCCCTGGGAGCTGTATAAACTCTGAAACATCACAACACAAAGTTGGAAATTAAAATTGACATTGTGGAGTCCTGCCGACCAGCTCTTACCTTATGGAAGGGAGGGTATGAAGTACCTGGGATAGCGGGGAAATTTGAAAGGGAGCTTAGAGATCATGAATTAGTTCATTGAGCACTGTTTGGGCATCTTCATTTATTTAGTAAATGATTCTTAGAAATCCATGTAAAACCCCGTGTTGGACATGTGTGTGCTGTTTGTTATTGTGATGTTTTAGAATTGATACTTAAAAACAGTTCTTTCTTATTATTTTCCTCCAATATACAAAAAAGAGGGGTGAATGGCTCAAATCAGTTTTCAGGTGGTGAACTGATGACCCAAAGAGGGTAACTGACTTGCCTGATGTCACACAGCAAGTCGGTGTTAGAGTTGGGGCCAGGAATTGAGTCATGTGACTCCCAAACCAGGCTCCTTACTGCTGCCTTATTTGGCTCAAACCTGAACTTCTAAAAAATGTCACCTGCATAGGACTTTTGAAAGTTAAGAGAAGGGGAAGGATATTAGCAACAAAAACATTTTCCACACACTTATGTCTGGCATTTATTTCCTTGAGGTTGTGTTAATCCTCACAGTTCCCCTGCAAAGTGGGGTCATTATCCCTGTTGTTCAAAGGAAGGAATGAAGGCTCAGAGAGGTCAGTAACTTTACCAGTGTGGCACAATGGCAGAGCTGAGATTCCACCCTGGCCTGTCTTTCTTCAAAGCTCATGCATTTCCCACCACATCACAAGGCCTCCCTATGAACGGTCCAATTAGCAATTATCTAAAGAGAATAACTGATTGATAAGAATGTGAGTACCCGCCACGTGTCCAACCAAGGGTCAAGTGCTGCTGGAGTACAGAGGAGATAAAAAACAAAACTTCCCCAGGAGATGACAGTATACTCAGGGAGGTAAGAATACCTCATCAACTGATTATGGGGAAATCCAAAATAATGGATATTCAAATGCAGGTTTATAGTCTGGACTTGGCTATGAAGTAGAATTTGTGGGGAAGGGGTAGGGAAGTGAAGGGTAGAAGTGGTCATCAGCATTATAAATGACAGTACTATCCTAGACCTAGAAATCTGCCCGTCATAATAAAGCACAGCTTATACTGAGAACCACCAGAATAGCTTAAGATAAATAAGTTGCTCATGATGCAACAGAAAGAAAAATAAAATGCTCTAAGGGAAAGTTTATGGACTTCCCAAGGAAGGCCCTGAGACTAGGATGTTAGGTCCATACACGCTCTGTTTCTTCATAACGGTAGCCCCAGTACCTAAACAATGCCTGACACATGTAGGTGCTTAATAAATATTTGTCGAGTGAGGGAATGTATGGATGAGTAGTTTAAAGTCAGATCCCAAAAGCTCTTTAAAAGTTCCTTCTACTCTACCTACATAATACTTTATATGATCCACAATGGCTTGAATAAGTTGTTGTAAAAATAATTACAGTAAAACATCACTCACCTCCAAAGAATCAAAGGACATAAAAGGTGGAAATAGGCACCAATGGTGGGTAACTAGAGTAAGCGGGGGATGAACACTAGACTCGGAGTCTGAAAAACTGAGTTCACTTCCAAGTTATGCTACTTCTTAGCTGTGTGACTAGAGATAAATCATTCAACATCCTTGCTTCATCAACTATACTAATAATTGTTAACACTGGTTAAAGCCTTACTGTGAACCAGAAACACACATTTACTTCTCAAAAACTACCCTATGAAGAAACAGAGCTTTAAATGATGCATCCAAGGTCATACAATTACTAAAACCAAATTGACTCCAGAACCCCTCCAAACAACCAACACACTATAGAACAAGAGTAATCATCATTTTTTCAGGTGGTTGTGGCATGGGTAAGAGAGTCAAAAGCATTTACTGACCTTGAATCCAGAGTAGACAGGCAACTGTGGCTACTTCTCAGAGGGTTAAAGTCACTGGAGAAGTAGGGAGAAGGGCCATCACACCACTGTGGAGTCATGGCTGTGCTTTTATACTTTACAAAGCCCTCCCTACATTATCTCTAGCTATTCTATTACTCATTACATACCAACCTATGAGGGAGGAAGAGAGCATATTATTATTCTAATTTTATAGAAGGTCACACTAGCTCAGGGAAGTTAGGAAGCTGTGCATCATCACACAACAAATTATCTATAACAATGAGCATAAAATTCCCCCAAACCCAACCCCCTGGTCTGATCCAAAGACTGAGTGCCTGTCTGGATCATTGGTCAGTGAGGCTGTCAGCCCAGTCTGAAGAAGACCAGTTTGCCTATAGGGGAGAGTAGCCAGTCTGCTCATCTGACCTGGGAGTGGACTCTCCCATCACCCCCACCGTGCAGGCTCCATGGTGAGTCAGGATCCACTTGGTCAGGAGTCCTGGAACTTGGTGCTGCCTCACCGAGTGGGGGTGGAACAGACTCCCAGCTATGATGTTTACACCTGCCTCAGAAAGAGGTTGAGAGCAGAGCTTCTTGGCAAGAGCCAAGTGGCTCCCACCATGCAGTTTTCATTCCCCAGGCTCTCAGGAGCTCCTCTCAAGCATACGGAAGTCACTTGATTTTTATTGATGCCATTTCCAGCCAGCATCTTCTGATAACTATGGTCTTGTACATTCCAAACAATACATATTTCTTAAACTGCTCCTTCTCTCTTTACAGACTGATCCAGAACACAAAAAACCTGGTGTACATCGAGGCTGGAGCATTTAGAAATCTCCCCCGGTTAAAATACCTGTGAGAATTTTTCCTTTTTGAGCAACTAGGGAGGGAAATTGGGTATCTGATGAAAATCAAAAACAGTTAAAATGTTGGGAAGAATTTTTTAACTATATACTTAGCATTATTTGCACGTCTGTTTTCAGCCTTCTGATTAAAATTTAATCAGCATTTTTTGTCAGCTACCAGGCTGGGTGCCTTCAGAATCCATGTAACTGGCTCCCAACATTTTCGCTCTCCAAAAAGCACACAAAAAGAATATCACTCCCTTTGCAATGATTTTCAAAACTGACAGTGGGAATGGGGAGGCAGGGTCATGACACTTGAAAAAGAGTAAATCGGAATCTCTAAGATGAGGTGGTGATGCAGACAGAGCACAGGTAAAAGTAGAAGAGGCAATTCTGATTGGACACCCATGCCTGGTTAAGAATTACTGATGAAAAAAAAAAAGAATTACTGATGCCTTCATCTCATTTGTTCCTTTATGCATTAAGTGAAAACTTTGTAAGTACTACCTTGAGGTAGGCACTGTGCCATATAGACTAAATCACTGTTTTCTATTTCCCATTAAATCTTATTAGGTCTATAGTTAGAATTCTAAGTTGAGTACCCACGGTAACCCAGCAGATTCATTGTCTTGCCAGCAAAACCAAAATTCCTGAAACTTGACAATCTATAAAATGATCACTATGGATCTTCTCATAGGTCGAGCACTTATTCATGCAGAAAAAATTAAATCCCTCTAACACAGACATCCTCTCTTCTTCCTGATAAGTTAAATTTCATAAAATCTCCAGAGAGTGGAAGTCCACAACTCCCACCACCTTAAAAAAAAAAAAAAAAAAGGAGAGGGACCAGAGGACATCTCTCTGGGTCTGGTATTCATGTCACCTGTACAGCCTTGCCCTGGGGCCTCCTACAGGAGCTGCTGCTGGCCCAAGCCTAGCCCCTTCGGCAGCTCTAACCCTGAACGGCTCCTAGCCCAGGTATTCTGCTTTTCCAGGCCTCTGAGGTTGTGCAGGACACATAAGCATCTGCAGTGTTAACCACTTTAGAAAAACATAAGAAAAAAAAGAAAGAAAGAAAAAGAAAAACACAATGCCAGAACCAAATTTGACCACTGCAGTCCCTTGTTATCCAAGAATCACTGTCTCCATGAAATAGCATTTTCGCCCCCCCCAAACAAATGATAGTCCCCCAACCCCAGTACATATTGCTGTCTAAGTTACAATGCCATCAGCAGCCACAGAGAGGGCAAGGATTCAACGCCATCTGGGGTTACAGGTAAGAAGGAGCCTCAGAAAGAGCCAAAGGACCAACCTGGCTTCCTTCCATCGCCACTGGATTTCGAGGAAGTTTGTGTCAGTTTCTGCAGTCCTGCATAGGTGAATTTAAAACTCGAGGAAATCCAGATGCCTGAACTAAAGGAGTCTCATTCTTGTGTATAAAATAACAATAATAATAAAAGTTTAACCTATCACTGAAGCTTCTCTCTTCTTTGAAGCTAAAATAACAGGTGAGAGGAAGAAGAGCCTTGAGTAGTTCCAATAACCAAAAGCATGTACAGTGATTTCAGTAAGTTATGAGGAAGAACTTCCTGAACCACAAGGCAGCTAAAGAAAGAAAGATTTTTAATAATGATGGATATGGATTTCTCATATGGAAGTTAATACTCCTAAAGGGTTTGAGTTAAAACCTATTCCAAAGTAGAGGGATGCTTTCTAGAACTATCAAGAGCAAATTACCAAAAAGGAATGGGAGAGAATACAACAGAAAAATGCAATTGATACAATAGGAAAAGCCAGGCTGGAAACATAAATATAAAGGACAAAGACCTGAGAGTTTAGTCCCGGCCCCCAGATCTTTAAACAGGCGTCTTTAGAGCAACTTCTCCCATAGTGTTAGGGGCTTTAAAATTCTGCCAATCTTTAGCAGTTGAAAGTGCTACCAATAAAGCCAAACTCAATATTTTTTTAATGTGAAGATAGTCTTTTCAAAGTGCCTTTCTACTGCATTTATCTTTATGCCTTAAAAACAATCACTTTTACACTTTTGCTCACTCTCTGCCCACATCCCCACCCTGCCCTAAATCACAGGAGCATCTGTAACACAGGCATCCGAAAGCTTCCAGATGTTACGAAGATCTTCTCCTCTGAATTTAATTTCATTCTGTAAGTACCAGGCTGATTGCTATGCGTAACAGTTTCCTATTTGCAGCTAAAATTTGGAAAGTAAATATTTCCCATTTTATTCCTCCAGGGAAATTTGTGATAACTTACACATAACCACCATACCAGGAAATGCTTTTCAAGGGATGAGTAACGAATCCATAACACTGTGAGTAAACTCCCAGATTCACGTTCTGCCATTCAGGCTCCTGCTATTCTCGCTTCTAGCTTGAGGTGAGCTCTTTCTCATCTTTTACCATGTTCTTCATTCACTGGTAACGTTCTTTATGACCAAAAATGCTAACGGTGAGAGCAGTTGTGCAGGATTGCTGCTCGGTCCTGTGTTCACACAACCACCAACTGAAGCATTCTGTTTAAAATTAATCAGACAGGCCCGGAGGATTGACAGTGACCAAATTTCCAACTAAGGAAATTGTTCACTGCATCAGTGGAATGCTTTGAAGCTGGGAAGGGACAGCCAGAAGGGAAATGGCTGCCCTGGTTCAAAGAGCACAGAAATTTCAAGTTTCAAATGAAAAGTTTGGAAAGATACTCTCTAAGTAGGTAGGACAGTTGATCAATAGAGCCTGCATTCACTTGTTTACTCTCTCTCTTTCTGACTTTTTACTTTGCTTCTGAAGAGCACCATCTATACCCATTCCCTACATCCCCTAATACCTGAAAATAATGTCTTTTTATTTGACAGTCCCTCATCAGGTTACCAGGTTCACAGATCCTATCCCTTTTATGCTCTTTCCTAAGGCCTTGCTGTTCAAAGTGTAGTCCATAGACCAGCATCTACTGCATCTTCTAAGAGCTGGTTAGATATGCAGACTCTCAGGACTCAGATCTACTGACTTGAAATCTGCAAGTTCTCAAGTGATTCATACGCACATGAAGTTCACAGGACAGTGTACTAAGATAACCCGACCCATTCTCTTCACTGTTCTTCTATCTGACTTCCTTCCCTCTGGGGTCCCTGCTGTCTGCACATGGGGGAACCTGCCTTTGCCCCACCATTCGGAAGGAGTTCTGGGCACCATGTCTCACTTATATCCAAAATCCAGTGACCCACACCCAATTCTCTTCCTCACACTCATCTCCCTCTCACTCTTTTGCTTTGGTTACAGCCAAGGCAGGGTTATAATGAGTCAATAAATGAGCTTGCCCTTAAAGAAAGAGAGAGCATGCACTGGATGACCCCAAATGAGGAGGTAGTTCTAAAGCAAGAGAAGAGACCATCTCAGAGGACTTTCTTTTATATCATGGATTTTAAACATTGGTATCAATGTACATTGCATTTGAATAGTACTTTTTACTTTGTGTAGGTATTATTTCACATATTTAATTGTCATGTTACAAAGCTATTGCCCATGCAGACCCAGCTCAGAGTATTGCGATCAAGGGCAACAACCAAAATAAAAATTTCTTTTTCAAGATAAATTCTTTACTTGCAGCTCTTAAACACAAGGAAAGTGACAGGAGATCCTAGAAAATCTTCTCTGCCGTCTTTCTGCCCCTCTACTTCCCTCACACACTAAAGCTCTTCCAGCTCTATTTTACAAAGTATTTCCAACTTATCGTTGCATGTATCTAGAACTACTCATTTATCACATCCCCTGTCAGAGACAGAGCAAAGACTACATGGGGAGGTACCACATACCTTAGGATTGGGGTCTTCCTCTGGCTCTAGTGAGAACACAAAAGACATATGATCCATGTCTTTAAGGAGCTCAGAATCTCAATTATGAGGAAATGGAGAAGTTATGGGAGCAAACATGAAACAATGAAAGAATAATACAAACCAGTACATATTCACTGTTAGAGTTTGTGTTATGTAGAAATGAGAAGTCTTGGAGAAGTCCTCTTGGGCTGGAGAGTCAGAGGAGGCTGCATGGTAGAGCTGAGACTTGACTTAGACCTTATGCTATCAGTAATATTGTATGGGCAAATGTGATAATAGCAGTAATATTTATACAGCACTTAGTAAATACCTGCACTGTTTTTAAGTACTTTTAAAAATTTGTTTACATATCACAGCAACCCTATGAGGTAAGGACTATCAGCTCCATTTTTAGGGGAGGGAACCAAGGCACTACAAGGTTAAATAATTTGCCCAGGGTCAAGATTTTAGACTCCATCGGCTCCAGAATCACAGTCTTAACCGTTATGTGGTACCACCTACTGAGAGAAGGGGAGTGAGTAGTCTAAGTGAAGGGACATCATGAGCAAAAGTATGGCTGTGGGAAAGAGGACAATGGGATATGTCTTACTTATGGGTAAGTACACACCCAGCTTAAAAACAGGAAATAGGTTTAAATAAAAATGACAGGGATGTAGGGGACATTGGATTGCTGAGTCTTGAATGCTGGGTAAAGGATTAAAAGCTTAGAAGTAACTCTGACAAAATTATTAAGAAGAAACCACTCAATAGAGTAGCCTTTATTCAAAGATCACAAATATCCAAGACTTCCTTTGATTTTTACCTGAATCTAAAAATAATCAGGACCCAAACGGTACTCATCCCAGGTAAAGGTACAGCCATAAGAATGAAGTAAAAATGCTAAGAATGAAAGGACAGAAGATGTGGAGAACAATCAATAAGAAAACAAATATTGGGATGACCTACAGAGTTCTGTGAGCTCCCAAGATTGGACCACCTCACCAAACTCAAGGAACAACCAAAGATTCCTTTCACACATCACATTTTAGCATATGCACATGAGAGCTGCACAGTAGTTTTATTATGGGGCCATTAACTTATGTTAGTTATGATTTCAAGAAGAATAGTGCTTACCAGCAGGGCATAATTGCCCCACCTCTGAAGTTAATGAGGAATGTAGATTCATCTCTCCTAGTGGGCCCAGGGGGCATTGTACTTCCGTCCCCCTCCTCACTCTCAGCCCTTCATCTGGAAGGGGAGTGATTAGTCATTTGCTTGGCACTTGTTCTCAGCTGAATGGGCCCTTCTGTAAGTGAAGGATCCTGTGGAGCACCGTGTTGGAAAAAGTGTATTACACTTAAAGAGGAAAGCCTTATTTTCTCAGCTATAAAGTTCAACTCCCTGATCAGAAAATAATGAAAGCAGGCCTTCTCTTTTCATTATTAGTAGTATTTGAGATTTTGCTATTTGTGGAACCTTTCCCTGCCCTCCCCCCACCCCAAATCTTTACCAACTGTGAGCTCATTTAATGAAAACAAAATACTTCACTTGATGCTGGAGAAGCTCAGTGGGGTTAATGCTAAAACTATGCATTATACTCTTATGTCCCTTTATAGCCACTTTGGCTTTTCATTAAATCTCCTCAAGAGGCCACCTGGAAATGTACCCCCTGAGTGAGCAGGATTTGGCTGTACCACCTTTAAAATATCCTAGATGACTTGTCATACCAGTCTCAAAAAAGAGACAACTTTGATTCACGTCTGAACTCCACAAAGAAAAGTAAAGGTCATGGCAACTAATTCTCAGAGAAAAATGCCTGGCAAAGGACGGCAAGATTCCTGGCTGCCCCTGTGATGAGCCACACCAAAGAGACTGCTGGGTGTTGAAACACAAAGCCTGGGTTCTAGTCCTGGACCTGTGTCTAATGACTCTCAGTCAAGTTACACCATCCAGACATGGCTCTGTCTCCATGTATCCAATGGGATCATTAATACCTCCTTGTACAAATTCAATCGTGTCAACTACACAGCACCACCATGATTAAAAGCTCATATTCAACAAGCCAGTTGTTATTAGACTATCCTGAAAACATCATGCCTTGTTATCTCTTTTTAAATATGTTTTATTCTAAAATTTTCAGTGGACAAGTGGAGTTGCTTTCCATTTTTCTTTCCAGTAACAGCCCTATACATCTTACCTAGATTTATCGACTATTAGCAGTTTGTAACACCCACCCCATCTCTATATATGTAAATGTATACAATACATTTCCTTTTGGCCAAACCATCCAAAAGAAGTTTACAGATATTATGACACTTCATACCTCAAATACTTCAGTATGTATCTCTCCAAAACAGAGACACTCTACATAACTACACCATTACACCCCCCCCAAAAAACATGACTTTAATGACATTGTCTAAACTACAGTCTGCATTCCAATGAAAATATCTTTTATAGAATTTTTTTTTCAGCTCAGAATCCAATCAAAATTTTATGCATTGCACTTTCACTATTATGTCCCTTAGTCCTCCCAACCTCACCTCCTACCCCACTTACTAAAGTTCTTCTCCCCCACTTTCCTTTGTTCTCTATGACACCAATTCCTTGAAGAAGCCCAGGTCAGTTGTTTGGATTCATCTGACTATATTGTCAGGATTAGATTCAGGACAACATTGCTGTAAGAACATTGCAAAGGGCATGTTGTGTCCCTCCCAGTGCATCAAACCAGAAGGCACAGCATGCCATGCTCCTTAGCCATTTGGTTGAAGTATGACTGCCAGACATCTTCATTGTAAGGGCATATTTTTCCCTTTGTCATTAATAATAAACCAAAGTGGGACACAGTGAGTTGGTACAACTAGCCCATTGGCCAACATTTCATCTAATGGTTCCATTTGGTTTTTATGCAGGGAGTTACAAAGCAGAAGTTTTAAATTTCATCATTTTTCTACACTTATTACCAGAACTCTTCTGTTTAAAAAAAAAAAAAAAAGAATCCTCTCCTTCTCTCTCGATCTCTTTTTTAAATATCACTATAGAAGTAGATTTTTCAAAAATTTTATTCAATGTATTATAATCCATCGCTGTCATCATTCTTTTGGATGCCTGTCATCTTTTTGTTATTACCTATGGTTAAGTCATATAAGATGACATGAACTTGGCTGAAAGAAACATAACAACTCAGGGCTGCTGAAAGGCACGAGGTATGCCCACATCAGAGAGAGGACTCCCGTGCCCTTGAGACTGTGAGCCCCACAGAAATAGGGGAATTCTGATGAACATTCAAAACTAAGGTCACGGCAGCTCATAGAGATCAGCCTGGTGACAGTGACTGGTCACAAGTTATCCATACAACCATGCACTCAAGAGGGGTCTTCATATACTTCATACACAGGATATTAAAAAATATCCTGCAAAATACCACAGGGAGAAGAAAGTGATGAATTCGGATCCCTGTTCTTTAGGTAGGTATCGGTATATTCATTTGATAAATATTTGCTTATAGATATATCACCATAGGGCGTATTCTCTAAAATAGAAACCCTGAGGCCATTCTTTGAGACCCTGCAGATCTGCAGACACAAATTAAGCTTTTGTCTTTAAAATCGTCCAAAAACTAGGTGGTTACAAGATCCAAAAGGGAACCACAGCAGACCATCTAATACTGTTAATATAACCCCAGAAATGCTTTTAGAGCCCCAGGAATATTTGGAGTTTGTTTCAAGGCGGCCTTCAGAGTGAGAGTATCATCTGTGATTAAGTTCTAAAGCCTGAACATTAGTTTGAATAAAAAGGTGACATTCTCTGTTTTTGAATCACAATTACTGACATTTGAATAGAGAACATAGACAATGCTTTAAAATAAGGTGCAGCTATTGTAATACAGGAGAGGGGGAAAATTTCTGTGCTTGTGACAGCGTCCTCAAGGCAAAGGAAGCCATCATCATTTAATTCTGACACCATGATGATTTGGGGGAAAAAAAGTTATATTAAGTCATTGTCCAGATGTTTTAAGGGGCATTTGAAAGCATGGAGTGGGCATGACAGCAGGAGGCCTCCCACTCACATTTGTAAGTTCTCCAAAGTAAGGAAGCCACTTGTTTTAATCAAAACAAAGCAACACATTCTATTGTGTACAACTGGTAAGAAAAAGCTGAAGAGAAGCAGCTGAAAAGGAAACAGTGAGCCCATTCTTTAGAAAGTCAAGATAAGCAGGACCCAGACTATTTGAAAAAACAAAAAAACACAAAAATTTAAAAAAAAAAACCAAGAACAAAAACCTGAAAAATGTCCCAGTATGAGCATGTTCAATGATGCTTACACAGACCAAAGATGTTTGAGGGCCTCTGGAGAGTGAGTACCTGTGAGGCAGCCCAGGCCACGAAACTGACCTGTTCCACCAAGAACAGGAAGGCCCCCTACCCCAGCAGACCACAGTTCAATTAAAAGGACTGCTGCATTTCATGGAAATCCTGTCCAGAGCATGGCAAGGGAAACCCTTTCCCTCTATTCTGATCAGAGAGACGGAGCTACTACTGCTATTACTACTAATAATAATAATGGCAACACATTAAGCATTTATGTGTAATAAGCATTATGTGTGATAAATAAGTCCTGTTTTTCCAGGACTTATTTCTAAGCGCTTAACATATGTTTAGCATCTTAATCACCCAACAGCCTTCTGAGGTCAGTACTATTATTATCATCCCTATTTTCAGATTAGGAAATTAAGACACAAAGAGGTTAAGTAACAGCCTGAAGTAATTCAGTGAATCAGTAGTGAGCGGCTGTGTTGAAGATTTGCAAATTTAACCACAAAGCTGCACTTAGAGCAATGGAATTGTAAGCCCCACTGGGGGCGGGGGGTGGGGGGGGGAGGTATAAAATCCTAATATGCATCAAAACTAGGATCAGGACAGCATGTAAGGATGATGGGGCATGGGCATCCAGACAACTGCTGGCAGCTTTGCTTTGCTCAAAACAGAGTAGGAGCTACTCTATCTTAATTCACTATACATGTAGCTCCATCACTTACAAGGCAGGGAAAGCAATAAGAGAACCAGACTCTGGACTCCATTCTGTGCTGTACCCTAGGGCAAAAGGGCCCCACAGCGGCATGCCCACGTTCACTAGGAGGGCTTATTATGAAAGTACATATCCCTGAACACCACTACCACATTCCGATGCTGTAGCTTTGCAGGGCACCTGCTTAGGGGGTCTGAGTATGCATTTCCAGCAAGCAGCTCCAGTTGATTCTGAGTCAATGGATGAAGGGGAATGTTTTAACAAACACTGGCCGAGACTCTAAGAAATCCACTTTCAAAGAAGTTCAGAGAAAACTCCAATACAATTTCTTCATCTACAAGAGATTGTTATAAAGGAATTCAAACCCCCAAATGATAAGGGACTGCCAAAGAATCATAGTCTAAGTGTAAAATTAAAAAAAGAATTCTTTCTTTGTGCTGCTAAGGAGGCAAGAAGGCTATGCGTAACTACACAAGGCAGGGGAGATAACCCAAGTAACTCTACCCTCAAATCCTAGAAAACTACTGAAAAATGGCACCCAAGAATCCATTACAGAATATAGTTAAGAGCTCACAGGTTAAGTTGTAAATTCAAAATTCCAGAAGAAAGCACAGAAGAGCAGGAGAAGCCAGAGAAGCCTGTTCCTCATATGGAAGGGCAAGGCTGGGCTCCTGCCAGGTAGCAAGCATCATGAGAGACCCCGGGTTTTACAAAACGAGGTTGCTCTGAACTCAAATTAATAAGGAGGCCTTATAAATTATTTTGTAATCTTCACTTTCTGAATGCCAGTGTTCAAATATCATGCTTCAACTCTGAGTCCTCCTTAGACTTATTTATATGCTGGTTTGTCTCAGGTGTGCTGACCCCCCCCACACACACACACTACACAGACACACACACACACACACCACAAGATGCACTTCCACGCTTATTTTATTTAACAAAGACTAGAGAACAATTGTAGACAACAGCCATGGGGAACAGGAACAGCGGGGGAAGGTGTCTAAACTGTTTCTTAAGTGACAGCCACCAGCCCATTCCTCCGTGCCACTATCAGCAATTCTGTAAAGGGAAGCTAGGGTCTTGCCAGACAGTGGAGCTTAATTTTAATTTTATGTTGTACCATAGCCCTTTCTCGCTTTAATATTGCAAGTTCTTGAAGAACTTGCGCAAGTACTTCTAAGACTGTGACTTTCAAACTTGCTTGGTTGACTGTGATTTATAGTAAGAAATTCATCTTACATATACCTATTTGTTCATCCAATTCACTTAACATATATTTACTGTAATCCTCCCAAGCACCAGGCACTTGGATGCAGGGGATTCTGTAAGAAACAGAACAGTTTGAAATCCTTGCTCTCCTGAAGCTTACATTCTGCAGGGGAAGGCAGGTGACGGACGAGTATGATAGGTCAGATGCTGATAAAGCCACAGAGGAAACAAAAATCCATGGGGGGGGGGGGGGGGGGGGGGGGGGGGGATGGGAATGTGGAATGCTGAGGGAAGTGAGTTTAAATGGGCAGAGAGGAAAGGCTGCACCCAGAACATGACATCAAGCACCGCCCTGCAGGAGGAGGAAGCAGGGCCATGTGGATATCTCAGGGAAGAAAAGTGAAAACAACCAGCGAAACTGATATGCTGGAAGTAGCCCAAGATAAAGTGTTCTGGTTCTACTTCTGTCTATGGTGGGCTTTAGACAAGTCACTTTCCTTTCTGAGCTTCTTCCCTTCTTTGTAAAATGAAGGTGTGCCACTTGATCCTCTCCAAGCTCATTCTTGACTCCAACATTTCCCAACATCTGTCCTGAGGAGCAGGACATGTCTTATTCTAGGCAGGTGTGTGTGTGTGTGTGTATGTGTATATATATATATATTTATGTACATGACATAGAAAAATGGTGGAACAAAATTCCATAAATAGTACTACCCTAATTACAGGCAATACACTCCAATATTTTCCATTTTGCCCTATTTTGTTCTATTTCATTTTGCTAAATGGTGACTGTACCCAACTAAACTGATTTAACTATCCACTAATTGGTCTTAAAGAACCATTTACAGACTTTGAAATCTTCTTGGTTATGGAGCCAAATATGGCATCAGCAAAAACACATACTCATCCAAGGAAAAGAGGAGCTAACTCAGGCTTGGGGCCTCCCTCAGCCCCCCAACTTTAAAGCTGCCCAGAAAGCCCAAATGCCCACAGACATGGAGAAGCAGAGGCAAGACTTAAGTGTCAGTCAGATGGCTCTGGTCACTAACTCTGCTTCTACCCCTACATTCTTTAACCAAACTACACAACAACACTGAGACTTGGATTTCTGATCAGTATAATGGAAATGACGAGGTTTATGTCACAAAATACATGTAGAATGACTGAGCAAATATCTGGCACTTAATTAACACTAAATAAACAAACAAACTGGTGATATGCCACTGGTGGAAGTGAAGCCAAACGAGAGCAGAAAAGGGGAGAAAAAACAGCTCCATCTCACCAGCTCCTTAGAATGCCAATAATTATCTTAGTAATAAGTGTCACAGAAGGAAGAATGTGTGATTCCAAAATGTGCTTCTTTCACTGCTAAATCCTCTCTCCTCTCACTTCAGCAAACTATATGGAAATGGGTTTGAAGAAATACAAAGTCATGCCTTCAACGGGACAACGCTGATTTCCCTGTAAGTATGTGCTTATTTCCCCAGCTCATGAATAAAAATGAAATATTACTCTAGCTACCAGATCACATTCAATCTTCAGCAACTAACTCAGGACAAAAATAAACTTTCAAGTGGCTAGTCCTCAGTGTTTCACTCATGTTACTAGGCAACTGGCTGGCTAGAAACCCCAGAGCACCCTGATTTCAAAGATAGATGCAGCCTGGAGACATTAAAGTTGACAGTTTGTTAAAATATTCAACACCCTACTTTAGTCTCATCTCTCAGCCTCACTCTCTAGCCCCCTCACTCAGGTTGATGGTCTGTTAGCAACAGCATGATTTCAGTAAAGAAATTCTTCCCTCAGCCACACGGCAGAGAAATCAGGTAATGCCAGCTACCAGCTTAATCAGCCACAACAAGTCCACTCGCAGTCCCATCCCCCTATTGCTAGAGGGGTTATAGAGTGCATTTTTCACAGGGTGAGGGGGGGCCTTGGGCTTTCACCATGTCCGACCCCAGTCCCCAGTGTTCATAGCCTTTAGCTCAAGGAGAGCATCCCTACCAAATGCTTCCTTCATTGTTCTGCAACTCTCTTTCCTTCTATGACTCCTTTTCTAAAAGAATGGCTCATTCATTAAACCTGCTGGGCTGGGGCCTTTGGAACCATAACAGGTATAGAGTGAGATGAAAATCACCCTACAGTTGAGTATAATAAAAACTAAGAGTGCCTGAAAAGTTCAACTGAAGCCAAATTAAGGAAAACAAATGAAAAGGCTTTTATAATAAATTGTATAAACGACAGCCTATACCAAGGCTTCTCAGACCTTAACACACAGAATAACATGGAGACTATTAAAACACAGATTCCCAGGCCCCAGCCTCAGAGACTTTGCTTCAGTGAGTCTACGGTAGGGCTTGAGAATTTGTAATTATAACAAGCTCCCAGGAGATGCTGATGCTGCCAGTCTCAAGGTGAGTAGCATAAGCCTGTACAATATACTATTTAACTATACATATTAACCAAAGACTCTATTACATCAGTACCATGCCACAGAGCTCTGTGGTAAAGAGACCGGATCTGGGAGTCACTGATTGGGCTTCAAACTCCAATGCCAACATTTGTCAGCTTGACCTTGAGCAAATTATTTAACCTATCCCAGCTACAGTGTTCTCGGCCATAAAAAGAGCCACTAATGGGCTTGTTTTCAGGATAATCCCCCCAAAATGAAAAGGTCGGTTTTGAATCCTCAGTACTTAACACTGAGCCTCACACAGGGTATGTGTTTATTTATTACTTATTACCTTGCACATTTCATTAACTACAAATGAATGAATGAATGAATGATAAATAAGATTATATTTTTATGATCTTAGCCTGAGTCTGGCACATACCACATGCGTGAGAAATGGTACCTTCCTATCATGGAGTAGATTTTCCTTTATTTTCTTGTTGACTTGAATTTAACGAAGAGTTCACTCTAGCCAATTGAATCTGTTTCTGCCAAAATCAAATCATATCCTCTCCTGGCACAGCAGTTGCAGATGCCTCATACACTCAACAAGGGTTTGCCAAGCATCAGCTGTGTTTGAAGGAACATGCTAGATCTGGGGTAGAAATGAAGATGAATAAGCCCTGGTGTTTGCCCCATAGGAGCTTACAGCCTAGAAAGAAGCATTGCCAAATGGTATATAAACTGTACTCTAAGTAGTAACTAAAACAGAAGGCAAAGCATCATGCCTCCCCTGAGAGAAGTAAAGCCCCCTGGGATTTCAAAGGCAGAAGAGAACATAATTAGAGAAAGCCTCATGAGAGATGTAAACTTTGAGCTGGGCCTAAGTCGGACAGGCAAAGAGAGAAGGAAAATGCATTCCAAGCAGAGAACAATAAAGAGAATGGCCCAGAGGAAGAAGCATGTGTTCACAGAACAGCACACAGTACCTTTTAGAAAGTTCTAGGTGTGATTTAGGAACAAAGCAGGAAGGGCCTCAGGTGCCACAGTAAAGAATTTGGACTCTCTTCTGTAGAAAAGGAGAAGCTGTTGAAAGTTCTGGGATGCCAAGTGTGAGGAGCACTTAAAGAAGGTTCATCTGTTAGCAGAAAGGACAGAAATTGGGGGTGAAGGGTGCAGGGCTCGAGACAGACACCGGCTCTCTGAATAGACGGGGTGACTGAAGGCCTTTGTGGCTGAAGTCACCTGGATGAGGGGGGAACTAAGAGAACTGAATATAAAATTGGGGGACAACAAGAGAGGAGGAGAGCCAGAGCCAAAGCAAACAGAGTGGGAGGGACACTGGCAGAGGACATCTTTGGGAGGTCAGCGACAACAGGACTTTGGGGCAGAGGGCCTTGGTCAGCAGTGTCCCAGCTGCTTCAATGATGCCAAAGTGGGTGTGAACTTCAAAAAGTCTAACTAGTCAAGATTCTATATCTTCCACACCTCACTGTTACAGGAAAGAGGGCACCAAGAACACAAATCAGTTTGCCAAGAATACAAATCAATTTCATTCATTTATTCATTCAATAAACATTTATTAAAAATTGCTGATATATTAGGCACCACGTTAGGAGCTGGGTCTGAGATGGCAGAGCGGAAAGAGTCCCTGCCCTCATGAATTTTCTCTTCTAGCAGAAGACAGAGACAAAAAGACAAGGAAATAAATGAACTCTTTGCAGATAAGGATATATCCTAAGAAGGAAATAACCCATTACTGAGATCTGCGAGAGTACAGGGGTTGCCTGACTTTAGGTTAGGGGCCCGGGGATAGCCTCACCATGGACACTAAATTTTGGCTGAGCCTAGAGGATTACAAAGAGTCCACCATGGCAATAGTGAGGGGAAGTATGTCACAGGAAGAGGAAGCAGGATGTGCAAAGAAAAGAAGTTGTAAGCTCTAGGAACTGACAGGAGGCCAGGGTGGCTGGAGGGTCATCAGCAAGGGTAACAGGTTTGAGACAAACCTGGAGATGGAGCGGAGTGGAAGCAAATCATGCAGAACTCAGGGGCAAAGGAAAAGTCTGACTTCTTTTCTACAGGCAAGGAGGCCCATTGAAGGATCGAGGCAGGGAAGGAGAGGTAAGTTTTAAAACCACCAAGCAAAAGTTTCACACTATACATTCAACCCAGTTTCTGATACCTTCCTCATAAACGGGCCTGTCCAAAGTTGTTCAGAATGATGATACCAACGCCCTGCAAAGTTCTCGAACTTCCTATTTACTAAGGCAAGACAGGGTGGAGAGAAGCAGCACCAGAAGTTTGCCCTCAGACACCTCCAGGTTTTTGTTTTTGTTTTTTTTTATTCATTTGACAGACAGAGCTCACAAGTAGGCAGAGAGGCAGGCAGAGAGGGAGAGAGGAGGAAGTAGGCTCACTGCTGAGCAGAGAACCCGATGCGGGACTCGATCCCAGGACCCTGAGATCATGACCCGAGCTGAAGCCAGAGGCTTTAAACCACTGAGCCACCCAGTCGCCCCCACCGCCAGGTTTCTAAGAGTCAGTCCCTACCATACCCAGAGTGCCCCACTTATGAACATTTTGGGTGGAGTTTGGGGGTTCTCTCACTGTGCTTCAAGAGGTTATCCTGCTTGTGCTTCTCATACCTGGGGGCTTGTGTCACTTGGAAGCATGAAAGTGACCCCCAGGAAAATATGGTAGATGGATTTATTTTTAACTGAGTTACATAATGCAGAGTTATCAGTACACAGAAAAATCTGAGTTTTAATAAAACATGTGAAATGCTCTGTCATGAAACTTGAACAATAAATTTGACCTGGCTGACATTAGGATTATTTGCTCCCAGAGCCCCGTATCAATGATTTATGACCATAACAGAACATAATTAAAACAAACCAAATCAGCAAGAAGAGCCATGGAGGTTCAGAAAGGAAATTTTCTTTTGATTTAGATTTTAAACAGCAATTGACTCTGACAACCTCATCTCTTTGAAAGTGGAAATATACCCAGGGGATGGTACTGTATGAGACTGACGGGTGCCTTCTGATGGAAGGGCTGAGGGTTTCCAAGGAAAACGCTTAGTAGAAGCATGTGGAAAACAGCCACCCAGGGAGCGAGATGCAGAGGTTTTTGCCATTTTGAAATGGCAGGCGTGATGTGGAGACATGCGGAAAGACAATGAAGAAGCTGTAGAGCTATGAGGTGAGCCAGGATGCCCAAGCATCTGCAAGGGAGGGGACAGCCGGTGTCAGTCTATCTGTTTTGCTATGTAACACTGTAACGGTGATGCCAAAGAATCATGTCCCTGTGCTTCAAATAACAACACCAACAATGGAGGCATGTTCCAGAATGCTCTTTGAGGCACCACTCTTCTCTTGTAGAAAGAGCTTAAAAGAAGGCTGGTAAGCCTGAGCCCAGGGACTCCTCTCCTAGCTTGCTGATCCACCCAGAGAGGGGCCTGGGCTTGGAGACACCAGCGTCCAGGCCCAGACAGGAGGCTGCTGGGCAGAGCCAGGCTGAGCCAGCGGTTCCTGAGCAGTTCACCCTGAGCTGCTTGGAGCTCGAGGGAAGGGAAGCTGCAGGGAGCTCCTGCGGAGCAGCGTTTGGTTGTGCCATAGCCTGAATGGCAGTGGCCCTCTACCCTTCTGCTTCCACAGCATGCATACACAGTGGCAATCATAACACCCAGCACAAGACCCCATATGGGGTGTGCAAGTTGTGGGGCAATTTTCTACACAGGTTGTCCCTCCTCCCCTTTCCTACCCACAGAGAATGCATATCTGAGAGAAAAAGAGTACAGTTCACAGGATGAAAGGAGTATTGTTGAATGGACCCTACTTCTTTTCAAGTAAAGCATTTACAAACTTCAGTATCTGACTCTTAGCTAACTGAGACGTCCAAGGTCAGGGTGGTTGAGCACAGGACACACAGCGGGCCGCATCTCCGCCCTTCAGCCTTGAACCCTGGAGCAGTGTTCTCATCCTTGTGCACCTTTGTGGCTGCCAACTTTCCTAACTCCAGGCCAGAAAGGGGCGAGCACTTTAAGCTGCAGGACAACACATTCTACGGAGCGAGGGGGACACTGCAGGGGAAAGGTGGGGCAGGACACACACTCCAGCAACAGGACAATTTGCCCCACACCGGCATGTCTTTTTCCACTTTCCCTATGGTCCCCCTTTCCCCTCCAGCACTGAGTACCACTCAGGCAGCCTGCTCCAACCGTATGTCCGTGCAGCTGTGACCAGTGACATGTGCAAGTGCACGCTCCACTAAGGACACTTTCTTCCTCACAGGGAGCTCAAGGAAAATACACACCTAGAGAAGATGCACAATGGAGCCTTCCGGGGGGCCACAGGACCTAGCATCTTGTGAGTACAGCAGTGCTGCCTTCCCTCCCCACCAAGGCCTGCTGAGAGTGTCCAGCCACCCCGTCCCCAGGCTGGTTTGTGGAGATTCAGCCTCCATCTGTGAAAGGGCTGCCATTAACCAATAAGGCAAACTGGGAGGGCTTACATGACACAAACTGTCTCCATTCTAGAGCCAGAAGTCTGAACCTGAGGTGGCAGCAGTCTCATTCCTCCTGAGGGCTGTGAAGGCGGGCTCTGTTCCAGGCCTCCCTCCTGGCTTCTGGGTGTGCCTTCCGGTTGTGACAGCATAACTCTCCCCTTCACATGGCTCTCTCTGTGTGGATCTGCCTGTCTCTGAACTACCCTCTTTTTATAAGGATGCCAGCCATACTGGATCTGGATCCATCCTAATGACCTCATTTTATCATGATTACCTCTGTGAAAACCTCGTGTCCAAATAAGGTCACATTCTGAGGTACTGAGGGCTGAGGACTTCCACATTTGAATTTGAGAAAGACAATTCAATCTATAACACCAAGTATGCAGGGCTACCTCACGTGCTGGCAGATGGGTGGGTGGCTGCCCACCTGGCATCCACTCTGGACATGCAAAGGCCAAAGATCTGACTTGCCCCTGGCATTTGTCTGGACAGAGCTGAGCTGCTATGTCAGGCTCCCTAAGGGTGCAAGCCGCAGAACCACTCTACTTCCAACCCCACCACGATTAACTTCTGGCTGTTTCTAGCTTCCAGCCCCCAATCTTATCAACCAACCCCCCAATTATCTCTAGTTCCCAGCCCCCACTACTATCAACCCCCACTGACTGTGTCTAGTTGCCAGCCCCCAGAGCTGTCATCCCTTCCTGTCTCTTATTTCCCAGCCCCCGTTCCTGTCAACCCCCAATTCAATCTAGTTTCTACCCCTACTACTGTCAACCCAGAACTGTGTCTAGTCCTAGCCCCCACCACTGTCAACCCTTGACTTCATCTACTCCCCAGCTCCTCCCAGTATCCATTCTGACTCCACTTCTCAATTTCTGCAACCATCAACCCCTGACTCAGTTTACTTCCTAATGTCTACCACTAAAACTCACCTTCTCAACTTCCTAACTTCTGCTGCTCTCAATCCTGACTCACTCTCTACTCTCCATTCAACCTCATGACCTTTGCGTCTACTACCTCATGGCTCCTCCACTGTTTTCTCTGTTGTGTCTCAGTTTCTGCTCCCCTACGCCACGGGTCCTTGTCTGTATGTCTCCTGTTCAGAGACATATTCACCAGACTCACAATCATCCAGGTTGGAGAGACTCTGAAGTCTGGCTCTTAGAGCAAGCTGGCTACTGACCCAGCCACTGGACAGCCAGCCAAAGGGAGTTGCCTCTGGGTCAAAGTATATGATGAAGTTAGTGTGGTCACAAGACATCCTTCCTGATAGTTTTTGCCTGAAGAGCTGCTTGGTCCACTTGCTTAGAAATGACTGTGAGCAATAAAGATACCTGCACTGTCTTGTCCAGAACAGTCAGACCACACCCAGTCTTATTTCACAAGCAGCTGTTCTCATTACACCCTTAGGGAGTAAGAGGTGTCTAGAAGTGTTCCTTCCACCCACAACCCAAAACTACATCTCCCACTGGTCTTCCACTGAGACTGAAAATATATTATCAGAGATTTACTCCTTTATAATGAGACACTGCCTTTCCTAGAGTCCTAATTTAAAGTCCTAAATATCCTAATTTAAAATCCTAAACGTTAAAATCCTAAAATAGCCCCCCAGCAAAACACATACACACATAGAAAAAAAAAATCCACCTGCAAAGAGTTGTGTGCTCTATCCCTAACATATCCAGGATAACTCCATAAAGCAGGATGGGAACACAGGTTATCTCAATCAACAAGGACACAAAAGCAACAGGAGTCTGAAGCCCTTGAGGTAAATTCTGCTGTCTTGACTATTCCATCAATGGCCTACACTAGCCATCGCTCTGTGTTGTTAAGTTCATCTGTCTATCAGTCATCTCTTGATCTCCTTCCGTGTGCCGGGCACTAAGCACTGGGACAATTTGCTGAAGGGAACTACACAGCTGGAGAAGTTTCATGGGGCATCAGCAGCACCACTTAGGAGATGGGCAGTATTTTATTAAATTCTCCACTGACTCGTCTTCCTCCTTACATTGAATTTGTTTGGATTTTTCTTGGACATTGCCTCAAGATTAGAAAAACCAACAAGTTTGGGACCTTGTTCACAAAACTGAAGCTTTCCATACAGTTCTGTTTGCTTGGGCAAGTGCTTGGTTGCGTTGGACTGATGAATCCAGTTTGCCTTTAGAAAATGTGCTGTCTACCTCCCAGGTAGATGATGGCTAAAGCCATACAGCAGCTTTTAATAGTATAACCGGCCCATGCTTAGGGCAAACCTACTCTCCAGGGCTTGATCAGTCAAAGACGGAGATACCTGAACCCCTGAATATCTCCCCCTGGGAGAGACCACAAAAGCTGATGTAACTGCATGTGCCTGCTGTCTCATAAGGCAATAGTTATTTCATGTCTGCTAAGTGGAGAAAGGGAGAGGGATGGAGAGAGGGAGAAAGGGATGTGGGGCGCAGGGAGAGAAATGCTAATGAACTCTTTATACCTATAAGGAGTTACACTCAACCTTGAAAGGAATAACAGGGTGCATATGAGGGCAAAAAACACAGCATGGGTTTTTTGTGTTTGTTTGTTTGTTTTTTAATTTAGATCTTAATGAGAGTGACTGAATGGAGAATTAGGGGAAAGACGAGATGGAGAAAAGATTCCTCAGAACCTAGAAAAATACTGTTGAGAGGAGGTTTCATCCCATGAATCAAATGTATAAAATATATAAACAAAAAGGCTTACTACTTTCTATTTTTCAGGGATAT
Source organism: Mellivora capensis (assembly GCA_004024625.1). Classification (NCBI taxonomy): domain Eukaryota; kingdom Metazoa; phylum Chordata; class Mammalia; order Carnivora; family Mustelidae; genus Mellivora; species Mellivora capensis. The sequence continues at coordinate 10,308 of PISX010018590.1, read as the reverse complement.
TTCTTCCACCAAATTGCAAGCTTTGCCTAGCTATGGGCTGGAGTCCATCCAGACACTCATTGCTACATCATCCTATTCTCTAAAAAAACTGCCATCAAGGGAAAAATTTGCCAACCTCCTGGATGCCACACTGACTTACCCGAGCCACTGCTGTGCTTTTAGAAACTTGCCAACAAAAGAGTAAGTAAAAAACAAAAGGTAGAGCCTGCCAAGATGTGGCAGAAGCAGATTTCAAAACAGTCAACAGGTCAACAGCTTCCTGCCTCTTCACTGCCTGCTCTAGATCAGCTCCAGAGCCATGGGGTCACTTTCAGAGAGACAAGAAGAAAATGAGCCATCCTGTTTCCTCCCAAAAACTAATTCCAAACAGTTGATTCACCCTGCAGCTATAAGACCTTTGTAGCCTATTCTGGGCTGAGTTACAACCTTAAATTGGGCTGTAATTGCAGTTGCAAAATAGAGTACAAAACTAGCATCTTAAAGATTAGCTCTAATCCTTATCAGAGAGCATCATTTTTAAAGAAGGAGGGAAGAAGGCTCAAGAGAGTAAAATTTACCTAACATCTTAATCTTTAATAAAAAAAAAATGGACACAAACTCTACAGAAGAGTTTTTTTAAAAAGCTATTTCTCTCCCAGAGAGAAGATCATCTTTCATTTCAGAACAGAATCCTAGCTCCCTAAGGAGTAGCTTAGTGTCAGAACAAAAAGGACTTGAACTCCTGGCTGGTTTGTGTCCAGTGGGGGCAACTTACTGATTCCACTGATACACTACAATCCAGAAAGTAAGGACAGCATGTGCAGGATTTCATTCTTTCCTTAAAGATTATTTTCCAGACTTCTTTTTGAGATACATACTATTACCTTTTTAACATCGCAAACCAGTACACGTCACCTAGGTAACAATACATTTTTACATGTGTATCATGGGATACACACATTTTTTTTTCTTGTCCATTTCACTCTATTTCATTTCAGGTGTGTTGTGTTTTCAATACTAGTCTTGGGTACTCTATTGTTTTCATGATGCACTAATGGGATACAACTCACAGCTGGGAAAACATTTGCCCTGAAGGGTTATTATGCCGGCTAAGAAGATATTCTCAATTAATTAGATGAGGTGCTCAAAGAGTGATGCTAAGATACTGCTGTCTTTGTTTGGAATCAACCTACTTATAATGAGTCAACCAACAAGTATTATCGTACATCTACTTTGTGCCTTGCAGAGGTGCAGGAAGTGCTATCTTAAGTTTTGAGGTAACCAAGAAGACAAAGCACTCGGAGAGCCATGCACCATTAGCTGAGCTTCAAAGAATGTTCACTGAACACTTACCATTTCCAAACTGTGCAAAAAATCTGAAGATACAAAGATAACTAAGAGCTCATCCCACCCTCCAAGAATCACAAACAGCTATGAGGGGGCAGCACACAAGAGACCAATGTTTAAGTACAATACAGCAAAGGTAATGGTAGAATGCTTTGGGAGCCCTGAAGAAGAGTTTCTAAACAGCAACAGGACTTATTGAAGGCTTCCTGAAGGAGTGCCTTCTGCAGAGCTTTAGAGAAGGGTAAGAGTTGGCTAGGCAAGTGTGGGTAAAATCATGCCAAGAAGACAAAGTAGCGGGACGCCTGGGTGGCTCAGTTGGTTAGGCAGCTGCCTTCGGCTCAGGTCATGATCCCAGTGTCCTGGGATCGAGTCCCACATCAGGCTCCTTGCTCGGCAGGGAGCCTGCTTCTCCCTCTGCCTCTGCCTGCCACTCTGTCTGCCTGTGCTCGTGCTCGCTCTCTCTCTCTCTCTCTCCCTCTCTCAGAAATAATAAATAAAATCTTAAAAAAAAATTTTTCTTAAAAAAAAAAAAAGACAAAGTAGCTCATGTGAAGGCACAAAGGCAAGAGACAGAGGATGGAAGTCCTTTGTAAAAACTGGAGCAAGAAGCCTTATGGGTACACAGAGGAAACAGGGAGAGGTGGGCTGTGATGGGCTCTGGGTGCCAGGCCAAGTTGTTCAGAGGATGGGGAACCACTGAAGAACTCAAAGCAAATTACTCAGATTTGCTTTTGTAAAATAACACTCTGGCACCTCTGGAGGATGGCTTAGAGGTGAGCAAAGCTGGTGAGAGACCAAATTGAAGAACAATACAGGCACTGGTTTATGATAAAGCTGATTCTGGGCGCCTTAACTTTTGAGGCAAAGAGGTCACATCTCTTCTGAAATTACTGGCATGTAAAAACAGTAGGTCAGGGGATTTTTATTCCAGTAAATGAAAAAGACTGCCTCTGGGTAAAAAAAAAGGAGGACAGGCTTATGCAGGTGTAGGCCAGTATCAAAGTGAGATGGGAATATAGTCACACAGAGGGTGTCTTGCTTGGAATTACAAGCTTTAACTGACTCCCCCTGTCTCCATAAAGCTTGAAACCTTGGATGCTAGTGAGGCCAGAGAGCCTGAAGCTGGGCCAAGGGAATATTGAAGCAAACTCTGAGCCACTCCTCTGCCCTGCAGCGGCTGGGCCTGGGTAACACACACCACTGCCTAGGCAGATGGCCCCAAAGACTTCCTTGGTATCTATGATTAAAATTGCAAAAAAGAGTAGATGGAACCCAATGCTATGAGCTGAAGGCAAAGAACATCCACATTTCCTGTTAACTATAGGATGGTTCACGCATAGTATCTCTAAGTGTCAGACATGGAGCCAGCATCAAACACACACACACACACACACACACACACACGCATGCACACATACTTTGATCCAAATTTGAGGACTTATAAGCCTGACCCAAAATAACAAGATGATTAATTTTTGAAAGTGGGTCCAGTAGGTCAAATAGTTCCGCTATATTATCCACCTTTATATACAAAGTTTATATACAGAGTTATTTGTATAAGGAATTTATATACAAAGTTATTTGTATAAGGAATTGTCTTGTTAATACTGGAGGAGAATATATAGAAATTTCTAGTCTTAATTGCCTTGTATCTCCTTCCTCCTTGGGAGTTTCTCACCACCTTTTCTCTTTCCCTCTATTTCTTCATCCAGTTTTCTTTTGTGCCTCCCTTTTAATATCTTGATACTTCTCACCTTTCCATTAGGCTAAAGTTCTTGGAACAATGGAGGAGTATTTCTCCATTTTTCTCCATATTTCTCCACATAAGGAAAAAAGGCAGAAAATTCACATCATAATGTCAAGTCCAGTATCTTCAAATCCTTACAAAACAGATTTCCCAGTAAGGATTCGAACCCATGAATCCTGAATGGTTATTTGTCCATCAAGAGCAATGTGGTGAGGAGACTGATAAGGAGCAAACCCTAATATACCACAAAGGTAGTTTTTAATAAGCAGTGAAAAACCCATGATTCAACATGACCAATTTAAGCTTTTTCATCTCTAAAGCCCACACAAAACATTTAGCATTCAGGAGCATTTTATCTAAGCTGGAAGCACTCTAATGACAATTCTGAAGCCTTTACTCTCTCCCCAGGAAATGTTTCCGTTAGGACAATGGTGCAGAACATGAAATATAATAGGTAAAGAATTTGGTTGAACAAAGCATAAATAGACATGATCATGTTTAGTTTAAAGACCAAAAGCCCAACTGTTGTTTTTTTTTTTTTTTTTAAAAAAAACCTCTTTTCTTTCAGGCAGAATTTTTCATTTTCCATTTTTGAAAACTTTTCCAAACAATGTGAAAGCACAGCAAGGAGACCAAATAATGAAACACTGTAAGTATTTGCATGCAAAGAAACTCAGGAAGCCATGTCTCATTCTATGTGCATCTTATTTTCAGTGCCAATGGTTTTCTTCTGATAAAAGTCTTCACTGGGGGGATTTTGCAAAGCATTTTTTAGTAGATTTAAGATGGGAATTTTTCCTTTGCAAATGGCATCTAGTTGATCAGACATCTCTTTTAACTGGTTAAAAAAAACTCTTTAAAAAATGTATATACATGTTCATTCTACAGTTAAATGCTCCTCAGAAATTAAAATTTTATTTGCAGTTATCCTGAGGTCACTAAGGGCTTGTTTAAATGACAGCTTCATTTGTAGGAATTTTCACTAGTCAGTGGTCAAAAAGATTAACTGATTGCAGATACAGCTTCTAGAAGTAGCCACTTCCCTTCAAAAAGACTTAGGCCACCTTGACCGCTATGCTCTGGAGCTTAAAATTATTCAACCTCAATGCTATCACTAATATACACTGCATGGGAGCTCCACTTCTATTCTACGGACTGATTTTTTTAACATTTTTCCTGGCTGCCTTGACATTTCACATACGTTCAAATATAAAAGAACATGTCTCAAAAGATAATCCCAATGTCCCTATGCCACATTTACTATGATTTATAAATCTTATTATTCTCCCATGTGTCCTTCAGGCTACAAAACCAGATGCCCTTCTAAGACACCTTGCCATTCTCCATTCTCTCTTCATCTTTTTTTTCTTTTCTCTTGTTTTTTTCCCCCATCAATCTGCAAGTTACATAGAGGCAGCAGGGTGGTATGATGGAAGGACCCTGGGTATTGGGGCTTCTCAGAATTGGACATGAATCCTTGGCAGTGATGTTTCTGTAACACTGGGTATCCCTGGACGATACTTACCTTTTTTGAGACATTTTTCCTCATCTGTAAGGGGCAGCAGGAATATCATTTGGCTTTCAGAACCATGAGAGTGAAGAGAGTTGTTAAAGAATCTGACAGCATCTGGGGTACATTAGAAATATCATACTCTGTATCCTTCTTTTCTCTTTCATTTAGGCTGACCCCAAGTACATTCCAGTGTTCCTTTTCCTCATTATTCCTGCTCCTCTTGATATTCTGTCAGTCACCTTCCCTGTAACTCTTTTGTAACCTATGGCTTTTTGCCTCATCAACAGTAAAACACTTTTGGCTGTTGCCAACAATAGCATCAAGGGGTAGTTGGTGGGGACGGGAGACTTTAGCCCACTGTCAATAATCCTCATCAGCCCTGCCATGAGCCTTCCCAAATAAGGCTATAATCTTGAGTTTGCTATGCTAACACTGGTTTAAAACAAATCCCCTAATTTCCAGCATCCCCAAAACTATGTGAAATTAATACATAATCCAGCTAAAAAGAATGTGCTCCCTGTGAAATCCCTTTCCCCTCTTCCCACTACCTTGCTATTCCTAAATCCCTGGAGTTTAGAAATTCTACAGCTCACATACTCTCACCAAGATATCAGTGTCCTTGCTGTTACAGCTGGCCCCATCATTCTCCTACAGTCCCTATCTTTCCACCTGTCTTTGTTCATTGTGGTTGAAGCGGCCTCTTCTTCCTCTGACTCAGTGTTGTAGGCCTATAGTCCATTCATATCCTTCTGTACTAAAGACAGCTCCCTGCTGGGTTTTGTCAATAGCATGCTGCTACCCTCAGGAGCCATCCCAAGACACAAATAAGTAGCAGCAGGTCAAAGACAAATCATGAAGGAGAAAAACTGCTAGACATACGCTCAGTAGGGAAAAAAAAAAAAAAGAAAGGGCAAAGGACCAGAGAAGTGAGAGAGGGAACATGTTTGACCTCTTGTTGACACAAATTTATTCAGAAGTCATGGCAGAATTTTTAGAAGCTTTGAATTAGTGTTTCTGACATTGTTTTATTAGTAGCAGCTGAAATAGTTTTTTTTAAAGATTATATTTATTTATTTGAGAGAGAGAGAGCGAGCATGAGCACAGGGTAAAGGCAGAAGGAAAAGGAGAAGCAGACTCCCGGCAGAGCAGGGGGCCACCTACAGGGCTCGATCCCAGGATTCTGGGATCGTGACCTGAACCAAAGGCAGATGCTTAACTAACTGAACCACCCAAGTGCCCTTGAAGAAGTTTTGTTTTGTGTTTGTTTTTTTAAAGATTTTATTTATTTATTTGACAGAGATCACAAGCAGGCAGAGAGGCAAGCAGAGATAGGGAGGGAGAGGCAGGCTCGCCTCAGAGCAGAGAACCCCATGTGGGGCTCCATCCCAGGACCCTGAGATCATGACCTGAGCGGAAGACAGAAGCTTAACCCACTGAGCCCCCCAGGCGCCCCTGAAGTAGTTTTGATAAGGGGAAAGGAACAAGGGAAATTAAGGTAGCAATAGTTGGAAAGTTTCCATCTGGCTTAATAAAGGCTATTATTTTGTAGGAATCATCCAGGAAGCTTATTTAAAACACAGATTCCTGGGCTCTATCCCTCAAGAATTTGATTCAGGGTTTCAAGTAAAGCCAGGAACCTGTATTTTAACAAACACCCTGGTGATTCTGATGGAAATAGTCCAAGGACTCCACTTTGAAAAGCACTGACTGAAAGTCAGTGAAGTAGAGGAAAGGACCCTGCACTATGAATATGAAGACCTAGCACTGCCACTACAGCCTAGTGCTGGGGGACCTTAGGCTAATCACCTACCTCCTTTAATCTTGGATTCCTCACCAGTAAAATGAGGGGTTCAGTGAGATGGTCTTTAAGAAGTTTTTAATACAAAGAAATAACCTATTTTCTTTAATTGTTCTTTATAACCACCACATCCCTTCAAAGATTAAAAAAAACAACACAGGTAATTCTGTTAATGGGCATGAGATGAGGACAAACAAATGTACCTGTATTTAATAATAAAACAGGGGAGGTTCCTGTGCAACCTTCTACGCAGAGCAGCAATCCTTCACAAGTTCCAAAATGGTTTCTAAGAATTTCTAGCACCATTTTGGAACCCCAGATCATAGATTTCTTTTTATTCCTTTTTTAATCTGTGTTATTTCCCTTCAGTAACTGTATTGTTCAAATATATCCTTTCATCGACTCACCGAATTAGGTTCACACTTCCTTTTTTGGAACATGAGAAGCTAAGTTTTAAGAGCAGAGAAAAATACTCTTTGAATGGGTGAGGAACCCTAAGGTAAAATACATATTAGTGATGGCTCTGACAGGAAAATTATGACCATTTCTCCAGCTCCCAAGATTATATAAGCAGACTAAGCAAAGAAAAATTTGTTGAGCCTACATGCATCTACTGTACACACTCGTTGTCCCTGTACCCTTTCACTTCCTTTCAGAGCCAGGTTCACCCTGGTTTACTCATTCCGCAAGCATTGACTGAATGGATACTCTTAGCCAAAACTGTGTTAGACACCAAGAGTTCAGAAATAAATAAGACCTAGTAACCACTGCCTTCAAATCTGTTAAAGAATAGCTTCACAGATTATTAAATCATCACACAACAGCAGTGCAGTTTGATGATTACAATAGTCCTTAAGTGCAGCCATGGCAGGGAGAAGGGGTGATAAACTCCCTGGAGGTGTAGAATCAAGAAAGGCTTCATAGAGGAGGTTACCTTTAAGGATGAGGACAAATTCACCAGAAAGATGAGGAGAGGAAGGGAAGAAACAGCACATACAAAGACAGGAATGAAAGAGTAGATTCTGAGCCCCAAGTCATTTCATGTAACTGAAAGGAAAGATGCACAAGGGATCTACAAGAGATAATTGTAAGAATCCCTAACAGTCACTGAGCACTTAATATGTATCAGGCATTATTCTAAACATTCTATAGGTGTTAATGGAGTTAATCTTTAGCACAGCCCTAATGAGGGAAGTAGGATTTGTAGATCTATTTGGCTAATGAAGAGCTTGAGGCACCGAGATGGTAACTCTCCCACCCAGATTTACACAGCTTGTAAAGACTGGAACCCAGTCAGTCTGGCTCCCGAGCCCATGCTCTCAGCTCTCAATTGTGCACCACTACTGCTTCTGGAGGAGGAGGCAGAACCCAGATCATTTAGGACTTGGAGGCCATCACAAGGAGTCTGGATTTTATCCCATAGCCAATAAGAACCTAGTAAAAGTTTGAAAAGATTTGTATTTAAAAGACCATTCCAGAAGGAAGGTACAGATGGATGGGGAGGGGGCTAGAATTGGGGAAGGATACTGGGGGGAAACTAATGTAACTGTCCTGTAAGAGAGGATGAAAACCTGAACTCAATTAGTAGCAGTAGGTTTGGGAGGAAGGGAGAGGCAGAAGTGGGGCTGTTCCTTCACTAGAGATGGAGTTCCTCTTCAATCCACTTTCTGAATTTGACTCATATCCCTAAGGAGTATCTATTGTCCCTATTTCCCCAAGAGAGACATTTCTCCCTATTGTCCATGTCTATATTTATTTTCTGCTAGGTTTCTGGTAGTCCATTCCTTCTTTCCACTTCTCAACGGGGCTTTTTGTTTAGTTAGAGGTCACTGTGCAAGCTAGTCTACCTGTGGCTGAACACCTTCAGCAGGGAGAGCCTTCCAATCCCATTTGTGTTCTACCACAGACACTCAGCTTGATATCAGTTTGGTTGGCAAGTAAATGAAATAAATACCTAAGAAAATGCCAAGAAAGGATTCTTTTAGACATAGCAAGCATTTACTGTGTCTCTAAAATTGTGTCTCTGATACTGTGTCTCTAAATCATCCTCTGTAAACAGCTTCTTTAACTCTTTGCATCTATGACATATATATGTATAAATTGCTTTTCATTCCCTTAAGGAAGTCCTATATCAATTCAGAGTTGTCAGATACAAATAAACCTAAGAATGAGGCTGTTGTGGCTTTGTTTCCTTTTGTTTCATAGGATTTAAAAAACGCTAAGGAGGATTCTTCCACTTCTTTAATATACATTATCATAGAATATCTCTTGAGTTTACATTGAGACAAAATATTCTTCTTACAGTTATTCTGCCATCTTTGCTGAGAGTGAACTGAGTGACTGGGATTATGACTATGGTTTCTGCTCACCCAAGACACTCCGATGTGCTCCTGAACCAGATGCTTTTAATCCCTGTGAAGATATTATGGGCTATGACTTCCTTAGGGTCCTGATTTGGCTGATTAATATCCTGGCCATCATGGGAAATGTGACTGTTCTCTTTGTTCTCCTGACTAGTCGCTATAAACTGACAGTGCCCCGTTTTCTCATGTGCAATCTATCTTTTGCAGATTTTTGCATGGGGTTCTATCTGCTGCTCATTGCCTCAGTTGATTCCCAAACCAAAGGCCAGTATTATAACCATGCCATCGATTGGCAGACCGGGAGTGGGTGTAGTGCAGCTGGCTTTTTCACTGTATTTTCAAGTGAGCTTTCTGTCTACACCCTCACAGTTATCACACTAGAAAGATGGCACACCATCACCTATGCTCTTCAGCTGGACCAAAAGCTACGTTTAAGACATGCCATACCGATCATGCTTGGAGGATGGCTCTTTTCTACTCTAATTGCCACATTGCCCCTTGTGGGTGTCAGCAATTACATGAAGGTCAGCATTTGCCTCCCCATGGATGTGGAAACCACTCTCTCACAAGTCTACATATTAGCCATTCTGATACTCAATGTGGTGGCCTTCACCATCATCTGTGCTTGCTACATTAAAATTTATTTTGCAGTTCAAAATCCAGAGCTGATGGCTACCAACAAAGATACAAAGATTGCCAAGAAAATGGCAGTCCTCATCTTCACTGATTTCACCTGCATGGCACCAATCTCTTTTTTTGCCATCTCAGCTGCCTTCAAAGTACCCCTTATCACAGTAACCAACTCTAAAGTTTTACTGGTTCTTTTTTATCCTGTCAATTCTTGTGCCAATCCATTTCTGTATGCGATTTTCACAAAGGCATTCCAAAGGGATTTCTTTCTGTTGCTGAGCAAATTTGGCTGCTGTAAACGTCGGGCTGAACTATATAGAAGGAAGGATTTTGTGGCTTATACCTCCAACTGCAAAAATGGCTTCACTGGATCAAATAAGCCTTCTCAGTCTACCCTGAAGTTGTCTCCATTGCAGTGTCAATATAAGAGTGTCCCAGACAAGACTTGCTAATAAAGAGTGTTAACTGTTTTATTAGTAACCACATTATCGAGTAGTGCTTAAAAATGTAAAAAATGATCTGTACTAGTAATTTTAACAAAGAATTGGTTTCAGGAAATTATTTATTCTTAGGCACACTGGGAAAAAAAGAGATATCTACCTAACTCAAAGTGTTGTCCATGATTGCCAGTGTAAAAATTATTTGTCATTGGTACATGATGACATAAAATACAGATGTTGACAGTGTTTAGAAACATTTCTAGCAATTTTGACAGAGTAACTTAATGTCTTTGGAATCTAAAATTTTTTTAATGAGGTGGTATTTTACATATCTTTTGGTATTTTTTTCATTTCATCTTTGTAGTGATTTTTATTGCATTTTATAAAAATATTAGTCCATGACAGATTTGAAATTTAAAATAACTGGTCCTTTTCCTCAGATAGCTTGAAAACACCCTCTAGGAATGCACTGTCCAATCTGGTAGCCACTA
>PISX010018589.1:0-40264 GCA_004024625.1 Mellivora capensis | reverse complement strand
GTACATGTCTGTGAATCGCCAGGTTTACACACTTCACAGCACTAACCATAGCACATACCCTCCCCAATGTCCATTACCCCACCCCCCTTTCCCGACCCCCTCCCCCCAGCAACCCTCAGTTTGTTTTGTGAGATTAAGAGTCACTTATGGTTTGTCTCCCTCCCAATCCCATCTTGTTTCTTTTCTTCTTTTTCTACCCGAGTATGCGACTCTTAATCTTGGTGTCTAAAGTTCAAGTCCCACATTGGGCATAAATCTTACTTAAAAAAAAGTTAGAAAAATAGTAAAATATAGGGGCGCCTGGATGGCTCAGTTGGTTAAGCATCTGCCTTCAGCTCAGGTCATGATCCCAGGGGCTTGGGATCCAGTCCCACATCAGGCTCCCTGTTTAGGCTCCCTGCTCCACGGGGAGCCTGCTTCTCTCTCTGCCCCTCCCCTCTGCTTGTGCGTGCTCTCTTTCTTAAATAAAATCTTTAAAACTAATAATAATAAAATATAATAAAGTGAAATATAACTATGTAGGTGAAAAAATCAGGTCAAGGGCACCTGAATGGCTCAGCTGGTAAAGCATGCAACTTGATCTCAGGGTTATAAGTCTGAGTCCCACCCAGACTGGATATAGATATTATTCAAAAATAAAAGCAAAAAATAATTTTTGAAGATTTATTTATTTGACAGAAAGCGAGAGAGCACAAGCAGGGGAAGCAGCAGAGGGAGAGGAAGAAGCAGGGTCACTGCTGAGGAAGGAGCCCAATCCAGGACCCCGGGATCATGACCTAAGCCAAAGGCAGATGCTTAAGCAACTGAGCCACCCAGGTCCCCCTAAAAATAAAATCTTTTATTTTTAATTTTTAAAAATATATATTTTTTAAAATATTAAAAAAAAATTTTTTTTTAATTTTTAAAAAGAAAAAATCAGGGGTGCTTGGGTGGCTGGCTCAGTCGGTTGTCTGCCTGCCTTCGGCTCAGGTCATGATCTTGGGGTCCTGGGATCGAGCCCCTCAATAGTCTCCCTACTTAGTGTGGAGTCTGCTTCTGCCTCTCCCCCTGCCCCTCCCCTCCACCTGTGCTCTGACAAAAAAAAATTTTTAAATCTTAAAAAAAAAAAAGGAAAGAAAAAGAAAAAAATCAGGTCAAACAAATAAGGACAAGAAAAAAATAATAATTTTAATTTGAAGTGAAGTCAGATCTACTAAAACAATGGGCTGCTTACTTTGGGTTATAAAACCTGTTTGCGGGCACCTGCGTGGCTCAGTTGGTTAAGCAACTGCCTCCAGCTCAGGTCATGATCCCAGAGTTGCGGTGTGGGATCAAGTCCCACATCCTCCTCCCAGCTCCATGGGGAGTCTGCTTCTCCCTCTGACCTTCTCCCCTCTCATGCTCTCTCTCACTCTCTCTCTCAAATAAAGAAAAAAATCTTAAAAAAACAAAACCTTTTGCCATCTGAGACAAGTATACCTTAGAGAATATAATATCAAAAACATTTCTATAGTATATTAGAGATGACATTTCTCAGGATCTTTTCCACTTTTAATAATCACTAATCTTCAAAAAAGGCAGCATAAAAATAGATAAAGCAAATGCAAAACCTATTAACTGGTCAAATGATAACATTAAACAATATGTACTATAACCGGTGGGGTTTATCTTGAGAAATGCTGCTGAGATGTTTAAGTTACAGGTCTCTAAACTCTTGAATTGTACAAACAACAACATTTACCCAGTAGTTGTCACAGTTGTCATTTTTGACTCTGGGCATTTATCAAAAATGCAGTAGCAACTTATGGTCCAGGGACTTTCTGAGCAAAGGCACCAAGAGGCCAGGAGAGTATTTTAACTATCGAGACCTATTAAAAGAAGGGTTACCACCTGGAGGAGATGAGGTGGGGAAAGGAAGTAACACTTCTTAAATAAACACCATATGCCAGTGTTAAGCTAGAGGAATTAAATGCCTTCTCGCATTCAATCCTCGTAAGAGATGTGTTTCAATTAGGCCAAGAAACTGACATTTGTTGGCATAAACCTTTAAGGACCTGATTCTTAAAACTGTACATATAATACCTGTGTAAAAATATATATATTTTTTAAGTAGCTCCATGCTGGGCATGGAGCCCCAAAATAAATTTGATTTTTAAATAATTATAACACTATGAAAAAAAAAGAAACAAAAAACCCAGCCCTCTGAACCAAGTATCATAATACATACCAAAGAGGAAACTGAGGGTCAGAAACAATAATTTACTCAAACTAACATGGCAAAGCTGAAAGATTCCCCCACTCCCCCGAGAGAGGGAGGGGGAAGGGGCAAAGGAAAAGGAAGAAGAGAGAATCCCAAGCAGGTTCCATGCCCAGTGCAGAGCCCCACATGGGGCTTGATTTCATGATCCTGAGATCATGACCTGACCTGAAATTAAGAGTCAGATGCTTAACTGACTAAGCCACCCAGGCACTCCAAAGCTGAAACACTCTTAAGCCCAAGTTCTTCTACAGAAAGGTGGTTATTATTTTAAGTGCAACTTATAAACTATGTCAATCAATCAGGTTGTTAAAGAAATCTGAATCCCGTTGAAGGAAATCAACCACTGATTACTGAAACTCAACATTTTAGGGAAGACCTAGGTAACAGTCCTGAGATATTTTGTAGTCAACATTTCCACAAAAAGCTGTCCAATCCTCTTTTTGTATTTTATAAAGGATGAACTACTCATTCCCATGTGGGAAGATAACTTAGCAACAGATTTCCTATTTTCCCATATTCCTAGAATTTATATTTTTAATTTTTTTTTTTTTTTAAGATTTTTATTTATAGGACGCCTGGATGGCTCAGTTGGTTGAGCGTCTGCCTTCTGCTCAGGTCATGATCTCTGGGTCCTGGGATCAAGTCCCGTACCGGGCTCCCTGTTAAGCAGGGAGTCTGCTTCTCCCTCTGCCTGCCGCTCCCCCTGCTTGTGCACACTCTCTCTAACAAATAAATAAATAATATCTTTTTAAAAAATAAGATTTATTTATTTGAGAGACTCTGCATGCATAAACTGGGGGAGGGGTAGAGAGAGAAGCAGACTCCCCACTGAGCAAGGAACCTAACAGGGCTAGATTCCAGGATCCTGAGATCAAAGCATTCCAATATGATTATGAATTATGATAATAGGTGATCTCTGTTGTCCTGAATTTCAGGCCTTTACTTTCCATCCTGACAGACATTTACAACTGGAGGCTTCCTGGCCTCTTAAAGGATGTCCAAGTTAGGAGTCTGTCCTCCTTCCTAACTTCCCATTTCATTAACAGAACCACCATTCTCCTAGTTAGTCAGGTCTGAAATTCAGTCTTTAGCACTGGACTTGGAAGAGGAGAAGTCAATCATTAGTCAATATGTGGAAAGTCTCCCAGCAAAATGTGTCAGCACTAACACATCAAGTCCATTCTCGCTGCTGCCATGCCAGATTCATCTCTTAAGAATTGACAGCTTATAATATTAGTGTTTCTTTAATCTTCTAAGGAAATGGTATGCTTTCCATTTATTAGTTTTATACTTCTAATTTTATAGCTTTTTCATATAGGTCTTTTTTTTTTTTACGAACGAAATAAATTTACGAACATTTATTCATAATAATTTAATCACTTTTGTAACCATTATAAAAGAATCTATTTTTAATTCTACATGCTAATTGGTTATTATTGGTATCCAGAAAACTTAATTTCTGTATAGTCTCTTTGTTGCCAGTCACCATTTTGAGTTTTTTTTCAAAGATTTTATTTATTTATTTGACAGAGAGAGAAAGAGCACAAACAGGGGGAGCAGCAGGCAGAGGGAAAGGGAGAAGCAGGCTTCCCACTGAGCAATCCCAGGACCCTGGGATCATGATCTGAGCCAAAGGCAGATATTTAACCAACTGAGCCACCAAGCACCCTACCAATCACCATTTTGAACTAATTACTAGTTCTGTTTTTCAGATGTTGTATTTTATGTGTGGGAAATCGAATCTGCAAAAAATAAAAAAATAATTCTTTATTCCTTCACAATTTGTATATAATTCTTATTTCTCCATCTTAAAGGAATCTAGGGCCTCCACTATAACAATGAAGAACAGTGAAAACAGCAGGCATCCTGGTCGGTTCCTAAAATATAATTCAAATGCCTTTATGTGAACACAACCTTTTTTTTAACCAAGCTCCACACCCAATTGGGGCTCAAGCTCACAACCCTGAGACCAAAAGTTGCATGTTCTACCCACTAAGCCAGCCAGGCTAATGTGAATACCTTTAAACTTTCTCAACTAAGTGGTATGTTTCTGTAGGTTTCTGTCTTCTTCCTTAGAAGACAACACTTCCCAAATGGTTCTTCTGTGTCTAACCTCTTCCCTCTTAAATTCAGCCTACACACTCATACCATGAACTCTATTTACAGTAATTTTTTTTTAAAGATTTTTATTTATTTATTTGACAGAGAGAGAGAGAGATCACAGTAGACAGAGAGGCAGGCAGAGAGAGAGAGAGAGGGAAGCAGGCTCCCTGCTGAGCAGAGAGCCCGATTCAGGACTTGATCCCAGGACCCTGAGATCATGACCTGAGCCGAAGGCAGCGGCTTAACCCACTGAGCCACCCAGGCGCCCTATTTACAGTAATTCTTATAAAATAAAAACTTCAATAGTTTTTTGTTTTTTTTTTAAAGATTTTATTTATTTATTTGACAGACAGAGATCACAAGTAGGCAGAGAAGCAGGCAGAGAGAGAGGAGGAAGCAGGGTCCCCGCTGAGCAGAGAGCCCGATGTGGGGCTCGATCCCAGGACCCTGGGATCATGACCTGAGCTGAAGGCAGAGGCTTAACCCACTGAGCCACCCAGGTGCCCCTCTTCAACAGTTTTTACTGAAAACAGGTGAAGCTCTTTAGCCTTGCATTCATGGCCCTATCTTAATTTCATCCTACCTTTCTAATTTTATTAGTCCCTATAACCCTCACATACTATATTGTCCACCCACCATTTGCTGTTTGACTTAGAAGAGTCTATATGCTCTGTTAGATCAGAGGATCCTTGAAGACATGGCAATATCTCATTCACTTTGGTTTTTTTTTTTTAGCTTTTTTTTTTAAGATTTTATTTATTTATTTGACACAGCAAAAGAGGGAACACAGGCAAGGGGAGTGGGAGAGGAAGAAGCAGGCTTCCTTACCAAGCAGGGAGCCCTATGTGGGGCTCGATCCCAGGACCCCAGGATCAGGACCTGAGCCGAAGGCAGACGCTTCATGACTGAGCACCCAGGAGCCTTTTTTTTTTTTTTTTTTTAAACCTTCTTAAAAAAGATTATTTATGGGTTGCCTGGGTGGCTCAGTGGGTTAAAGTCTCTGCCTTTAGCTCAGGTCATGATCTCAGGGTCCTGGGATCGAGCCCCTCATCGGGCTCTCTGCTTAGCAGGGACCCTGCTTCCCTCTCTCTCTGCCTGCCTCTCTGCCTACTTGTGATCTCTCTCTGTCAAATAAATAAAATCTTTAAAAAAAAAAAAAGATTTATTAGAGAGAAAGAGAGAGCAAGAGAGCACTCGTGCACATGTGCATGGTGGTGGGGCAGAGGGAGAGACAGAGAATTCCAAGACTTCTTGCTAAGGGCAGAGCCCAACTTAGAACTCAGTCTCATGACCCTGAAAATCATGGCCTGAGCCAAAATCAAGAGTTAGATGCTCAAACGACTGAGCCACCCAGGTGCCCTTCACTTTGTATTTATTACAATACCTAGTATAATGATTTGCCGACCAAATGTTTTCTCTCTAAAAACCATTCAACTCCTTAATTAGCTCATGCTAGCTAGTGAATTCTCTGTAATAGGTAAGTGAATAAACATTTTATAATCTTATAATAGGGGCAAATTACTCACTGTAATAAGGTCATCTCTTGCTCTGAGGACTTTGAGCCTTGCTTGATTCATCAAATTAGACATCTGACTGCAAAAGGTATGGAAAAATAGTTATCAGTAGAGCATAAGAAAAAAAAAACTGCAGAGAAAGAAATATACAGCTTCCTTTGTATGTACAAATACTTCTCTTTGTATATACCCTAGAGAACCCCACTGAAATACATGTAGTGGATTCTACCAACTTATTTTCGAAGTATTTATTGAGAGCTTGCCAAGTGGCAAGCACTTTCATATCAGTTACTGCAACTTTCAGTAATCCTGAGATGCTTCCATTTTCAGAAATCAAGAAAAAGAAATCATACAACTTGCTCAAGGTCATACAAGTATGTTAAGCGGTCCAATTAAGACTTGAGCCCAGGGTGCCTGGGTGGCTCAGTGGGTTAAGCCGCTGCCTTCGGCTCAGGTCATAATCTCAGGGTCCTGGGATCGAGTCCCGCATCGGGCTCTCTGCTCAGCAGGGAGCCTGCTTCCCTCTCTCTCTCTCTGCCTGCCTGTCTACTGTGATCTCTCTCTCTGTCAAATAAATAAATAAATAGTTTAAAAAAAAAAAAAAAAGACAAGCCCATACCTGCCTGACTCCAAAGCACCTGCTCTGTCCTCTTGTCCCACTGACTTTTTAAACCTTCCTTACCTAATACTGTGACCAGGATCTACTCACATTTTCTTCTGCTGCTCAATCTGCTTTTCTTTCTTCTCGTAGTATTCCATAATCTTCAGTCTTTGGGTTTGCACAAGACGACCTTTCTCAATGTTGAACTCTTCCTCGGCCTATCAAGGAAACAATTTTTGTTAATTCATTACACCGGATTTTTGAGTTTTATTTTAAGCAGCTGGTAACCAGCAGCACTGTATTCCATATCAAAAATAGTAAGCTTATTTGACTTGTCTTCAAAATTTCTAATTTACGGGGCACCTGGATGGCTCAGTGGGTTAAGCCGCTGCCTTCGGCTCGGGTCATGATCTCAGGGTCCTGGGATTGAGTCCCGCATTGGGCTCTCTGCTCAGCAGGGAGCCTGCTTCCCTCCTTCTGCCTGCCTGCCTCTCTACTTGTAATCTATAAATAAAATATAATATTTTTATTTTATTTATATTTATTAATATATTTTATTTATATATAGTATTTATATTATATATATTTATATTTTTATATAAAATATAATAAAATATAAAATAAAATAAATAAAATCTTTAAAAAAATTTCTAATTTACTCAAAAGGGGTAACCAGTGATTTTCATCATAAATGATGAACAGGAAAACCAAAAATCTGACCTAGGATAACAGTACCCAGGGGCACCTGGCTGGGTTAGTTGGTAGGGCATACCACTCTCGATCTCAGGGTCATGAGTTTAAGCCCCAAGCTGGGTGTGAAGCTTAATTAAAAAAAATAAAAATAAAAAAGCTAATAGTACCCAGTCACAGAGTTACAAAGGATATTCAAATAGAAGATTCTGTATGTGAAAAAATCATTACAAATCCTAGGGGCGCCTGAGTGGCTCAGTCATTAAGCATCTGCCTTCTGCTCAGGTTATGATCCCAGGGTCCTGGGATAGAGCCCCAATGGGGCTCCCTGCTCTGCGGGGAGCCTGCTTCCCCCTCTCCTACTCCCCCTGCTTGTGTTCCCTCTCTTGCCATGTCTCTGTCAAATAAATAAAATCTTAAAAAAAAAAAAAGAAAAAAATCATTATGTATTCTAAATTTAATCCATCTGACTACAGAATTTAGAGTTTAGAAGATCTGGGTTACTGCCTTAAAAAATATGGTCAAGTAATCTCAGTCTTAGTACGCCCTTATGAAGTAAAAGAATTAGAATAATATTCTTCGGGTGCCTGGGTTGGCTATGTCTCACTCTTGCTTTCAGCTCAGGTCATGATATCAGGGTTGTAAGACTGAGTCCCATGTTGGGCTCTAGGCTGGGCGTACAGTCGGCTTGGGATTCAGTCTCTCCTTCTGCCTCTTCCACCCCACCTCCCTTTAAAAATATATAAATAAATTAGTATTCTTTCCTCATAGGACAAGTAAGTAAGATAAATCTAACAGTCCTTTTAAAAATTTAAGTTATATAAATGTAAGTTGTTTATGTGTAAATTACTGAACAGTTACTCTTTAATTTTTTTAATTTTTTTTCTTTTTTACTGGGAATACAAAGCAACATTACAGTTTCAGCGCATTAAATAAACAAATGTGGTGATAGAGTAAGACAACAATACTGACCTGAATACTGAGAGTAAGTGGTTTTCCAGTTCTGAGGGTAGGGTGGGGGAGAACCACATTACTCAGCTACCAGAGGGTTTGGGCTTTAACTCAATGGCTGGAAGGAGTGCCAGTCCTGGTCAACCATCCATGAATTTTTTTTTTTTTTTAAAGTAGCTCTATGTTCAACATGAGGCAGGAACTCATGACCCTGAGATCAACAGTCACACGCTCTACTGACTGAGCCAGCCAGGCACCCCCATCCATGAATCTTCATCACAGCAAACTGGAATCTCCAATTTTTCCAACTAATTGCAGGAAGAGAGAATAACTCGGGCTAACGTATAAATTGATCTAGATGGCTACTAAAGTGTCCTCCATTCATAAGTTGTCAAAATCTTCAGAGTGACTATTGGAGCAAGGAGCCTTTCACGTGCTCCCAGTTATACAGTGCGCAGAAGCGAGTAAGCATTAGTCCTGCTACAGCCCCTTGCGCTACCCCTCAAAACCACCTGCACATACATACAACATGCCTGTCATGGTGCCAGCTGTTACTGTGTTAAAAAGTCATCTTCTGCAACTCTTGTTTTCTCGATGATGGCACCAAATGTGCTACAGAAAAAAGCCAGAAAACCTAGAGTATTAGCCCAAAGTGCCCCCTGACTAGTCACCATGTTCCAAATCCTTAATACTCTGCCAGAATTCAGTAAGGATGGCTTTTACTTTATATAAATATAAATGAAGGTTAAACATCTGACATTTTTTGGGCACTCAGTAAGAAAAATTCTTATTATTAAATATATTAAATTCTTCGTATTAAATATTATTAAATATAAATATACTAAACATAGACTTTGACAACCTAGAATATACTTTACAAAGCAGTTCACATTAAACAAAATACCAATTTTTTTTTTTAAAAGAGAAATTCTTTTTTTTTTTAAGATTTTATTTATTTGTCAGAGAGAGAGAGAGCAAGCACAGGCAGACAGAGTGGCAGGCAAAGGCAGAGGGAGAAGCAGGCTCCCTGCCGAGCAAGGAGCCGGATGTGGGACTCGATCCCAGGATGCTGGGATCATGACCCGAGCCAAAGGCAGCCGCTTAACCAACTGAGCCACCCAGGCGTCCCACAAAATACCATTTTAATAGACAAACTAGCTTACAACGAAGTTTTTTTTTTTTTTTTAAGATTTTATTTATTTGACAGAGAGAGACACCCAGAGAAGGAACACACGCAGGGGGAGTGGGAGAGGAAGAAGCAGGCTTTCCACAGAGCAGGGAGCTCGATGTGGGGCTTGACCCCAGGATCCTGGGACCATGACCTGAGCTGAAGGCAGACACTTAATGACTGAACCACCCAGGCACCCCTACAACTAATTTTTTTTTTTAAGATTTTATTTATTTATCTGAGGGAGAGAGTGAGAGAGAGAGAGAGCATGAGAGGGGAGAAGGTCAGAGGGAGAAGCAGACTCATGGAGCTGGGAGCCTGATGTGGGACTCGATCCCGGAACTCCAGGATCATGACCTGAACTTAAGGCAGTCACTTAGCCAGCTGAGCCACCAGGTGCCCTAAGTTTTTTGGAGGGAGAATATACTTAGGACAGCAAATATACTTAGGATAGCAAAGTGTGAAATATTGTAGAATTAAAGGGAAATACTCAAAGAGAAGGAAAAAACCATTTAACTAGAAGACGCAGAGAAAAGCATACTGTGTCTGCTCCCAGACTAGAACTATGCAGCCAGAATGAACACTCAGCACACTCTCAAGGAAGCACAGTTCTGCCTTGCACCAGCAGCAGGCACCACTAGAAGAGTGACCAAAGGCCAATGGAGGAAGACAACAGGACAGCCCTCTGCCAGCAATGTAACACCATCACAGGAATGGTCTATCTGGACAGCTGACTACTGCTGGAAGAGTGGTTATTTTTTTAAAAAGGTGATCTTACCAGTGTATCAGATGTATACGGTTTTTTAGTAGTATGAAATGATTTTGGAAAGTTAGCTAAAGTGGTCCACTTGAATGTTTAATGGTTGGCACTGGTACTCGAGCTTTCATGTTCTAAAAGAAATGCCTGGGGTGCCTGGGTGGCTCAGTCAGTTAAGTGTCTGACTGACTTCGGCTCAGGTCATGATCGCAGGGTTCTGGCATCAAGCCCCACATTGGGCTCTCTGCTCGGCAGGGAGTCTGCTTCTCCCTCTCCCTCTGTTATCTCCCCCTTTGGTGCTCTCTCTCTCAAATAAATAAATGAAAAGAAATGCCTAACAGCTTTTTCTATACCTATCATGGGAAATAAAGATGATTGGGTTATACTAGGTAAGATATATATTTTTTTAATTTACTTAGTGGCCAGAAAGAGTGGGAAAGAATGAGAGAGAGCACAAGCAGGGGGAATGGCAGACAGAGGGAGAAGACTCCCCCCTGAGTAGGGAGCCTGATGCAGGCCTCAATTCCAGGACGCTGGGATCATGACGTGAGCCCAAAGCAGACGCTTAATTGACTAAGCCACTCAAGTATCCCAAGATAACACTATTTCAAATAGGAATGCATTTATCAACTGAAATAGAATTTCTACATTTGTCCCAGAGGGAAACAGGGATCTGGTCATACAAGAAACCGAAGTGCTGGGCGCCTGGGTGGCTCAGTGGGTTAAGCCACTGCCTTCGGCTCAGGTCATGATCTCAGGGTTCTGGGATCGAGTCCCACATCGGGCTCTCTGCTCAGCAGGGAGCCTGCTTCCCTCTCTCTCTCTGCCTGCCTCTCTGTCTACTGTGATCTCTCTCTGTCAAATTAAAAAAAAAAAAAAAAAAAAAAGAAACCGAAGTGCTCCTACGACCACCAAACAAAATAAAACAATACTCTATCAGCTGTTATATAGTAGTGGTAGACAAAATAGTCTTTTATTCCTTAAATGACACATTTTTTTTAAAGATTTCTTTTTAAATAATCTTTATGCTGGAGCTCAGGAGCACTGTGAATGGGGGCATGCCGTGCCAGAGCTCTCAGAGTTCTTTGGGGCAAATGTTGATAGTACTGACCACAGCGCTCATTTCCACAACCCCGGCAGTCTCTGTCTGAGATGCCAGAATGCCTGGGACCTGCTCCTGGGGGACCAACTTGTGCCTGACGGCCCCTCTGGATACAACACAAAGAGAGGAACTTGAAAGTAATGTCACTCCTGCAGCACCTGCCAAGATACAGGACCCTACTCCCACACCTCATGAGACACCAACCTCGTTCTGTCCCACTTGGCACCAGCAGCACCACCTGCTTCCCAAGGCACCATCTTCAAGACAACCGTGGCTTGTCAGCACAGGTTTGGTTTTTTTTTTTTTTAATTTATGTATATATTTTTAAGATTTTATTCACTTGGGAGATGGAGCACACACAAGCAGGGGGAGAGGAAGAAGCAGGCTCCCCTCTGAGCAGGGAACCCGCCGATGTGCGGCTCGATTCCAGGACCCCGAGACCATAACCCGAGCCAAAAGCAGACACTTAGCCACTCTCCGGTGCCCCTCTCAGTGTAGGTTTTTAAAAATGACTTTTCTCTCTTTTCCTGCTCTTCTGGGGTCATTGAGGGAACTATGAAGTTCTTGCTTCCATACTCTCACCTGATGGCCTTTATTTTTATTAAAAAAAAAAAAAAGTTAAGCTATAAAGGCTTTTGGATGCCATTAACAGATTATAACTCAGGTCAGCCTAACTGGGAAGTGCTGGGCTAGGGATCTCTGCAAGTACCAGCTGTGTGATCCCAGGCCAGTCATTTAGCATCACAGTTCTCTAGTTAGTTCATTTCAAAAATAAAAGTATTTGTCTACTGAAAGAAAGAGAGGAAGAAAGGAAGGAAGGAGAGGGAGGTTAGGGAGGGAGGAAATCTCTACACCCAACATGGGGCTCTAACTCCCAACCCTGAGATCAAAAGTTGCATACTTTTACCGACTGAGCCAGCCAGGCACCCCCTTAAATGATAGATTACTTAAACAGTTCAAAGTTTCACAGAATTTTAGTCCTAGAATACCAAGCACACACAATTTTAAGGCTGTACTGATAAATAACAAATATAACTACAGTAGAATGAATAAAAAAGATAATAAAGGGGCGCCTAGGGGCACCTGGGTAGCTCAGTCATTAAGCGTCTGCCTTTGGCTCAGGTCATGATGCCAGGATCCTAGGATTAAGCCCCACATCCGGTTCCATGCTCCGCGGGAGGCCTGCTTTCCCTCTCCCACTCCCCCTGCTTATGGTCCCTCTCTCACGGTCTCTGTCAAATAAATGAAATCTTAAAAAAGAAATAAAATAAAAAAATAAAGGGGCGCCTGGGTGGCTCAGTCAGTCTGCATTCAGCTGAAGTCATGATCTCAGGGTCCTGCGATCGAGCCCCGCAGCAGGCTCCCTGCTCAGCAGCGAGTCTGCTTCTCCCTCCTCATCTGCCTCTCCCCTTGCTCACACTTACTCTCACTTTCTCAAATAAAGAAATGTTGAAAGAAACAAAGAAAAAAAGGAAGGAAGGAAGGAAGGAACAAAGTTGAGTTAAAAAAGAAAGATGGGTGCCTGGGTGGCTCAGTGGGTTAAGCCTCTGCCTTCAGCTCAGGTCATGATCTCAGGGTCCTGGGATTGAGTCCTGCATCGGGCTCTCTGCTCGGCAGAGAGCCTGCTTCCTCCTCTCTCTTTCTCTGCTTGCCTCTCTGCCTACTTGTGATCTCTCTTTCAAATAAATAAAATCCTTAAAAAAAAAAAGATAATGAAAATAATGCATTAAACAATATATTCTGGCCCATTATGATTATACCTAGGGAAAAGAACAACTTGATATACTGTGTATAAACAAAGTACAACTGGAAATATTTATAAAATTTCAAAATGCAGACCAAATATCACCTTTGTAATGGACAGGGGCTTTCATTTTATACCTTATACACTTCCAAACTTTTTTTTTTTGCAACAAGCACAAATTAATGAAAAAGAAAAATAACAACATAAAAATACTATACCCTCCCCTAATCAACTATGATAATTAGTCATAGATGCTAAATGTCTGGGTTCCACATTCCATGAGAAAATTTATCCATTATTTTCTACTCCCTACCATAAAATTTCAGGACACTTAATAAGCAATCAGAATGTTTAGAAAGGAAAATTTATATATTTATTTAATTTGTTTATTTTCTAAGTTTACTGAGCGATAGTACAAAGTTCCCAAAGAGGGAGGGGACCCAAGAAGGTTGCCCAGGAAAATTTATTTTTAACATTAAAGATAAAGACACATTCTTAGCAGTCTTATGCTATGTGTTGTTAAGCAATTTTACTAATTACCGCTTAGCAAAGCCACACTATGAAATTTTGAGAACTTCCTAAACCTAGAAAATGGAATCTCACCTTCGCATCAATTTCCTCTGCTTTCTCATTGGCTTCTTGTTCAATAAAAGCCATCATATGCTTAATCTAGAAGGAAGAAGGAAAGGTTATTTTATTTCTAACTATAACAAAAAAATACATATATCTTTTCTGATTCATTTAACAATCAGTTGCTTACTGAATACATGTTATGTGCCAGGCATTCTGTACAAAGACAAATGAGATATATGAGATAATATCTTACAGTACGAATTCGCTCTAGCAAATGGACCAGACACAAATATTCAATATCACAGAACATTATCCTACTCTCGAGGAATGTGGAGTCTATGGGGGAGGGAGGACTGAATATATATCCTCCTTTACCTCATACTCCTTTAAGCCTGCATCTTCTTTTCTTCTTCTCCATCTATAATTAAACGAATCTATATATACTTTTTAAACTTTAAGATTTTTAAGTTTTTACTTTTAAGTAATCTCTACACACAACATGGAGCTCAATCTCACAAGTCCAAGATCAAGAGTCGCACGCTCTGAGTCAGCCAGGTGCTCCACACTTTTCAACTTTCTTACCTCCTACTCTCAACATACTTCAATCTGACTTCTACCCCCTCCAATTCACTGGAATTACTCTCATAAAATGGCAATAATCTCCTAGCCCTTAAATCTTGGCCTTAATCAATCTTTCAGCATCTCTTGATATGCTGGTCAACCCTCCCTTCTTGAACAAGAACAATCTCTTCCCTTTGCTTCCAGGACTTCCTTGTCCTCCTTCCAGACCACCCTCTTCTTCCTCTGCCTCCTAGACCACTCTTTTTTAGACAGCCTACTCACAGCAACCTAAATCCAACACATTCAGTAATGAACCGCTAGGGGCGCCTGGGGGCTCAGGTCAAACTCCTAGGATCCTGGGATAGAGCCCCACACCTGTCTCCCTGCTCAGTGGGAAGCCTGCGTCTCCCTCTCCAACTCCTCCTGCTTGCGTTCCCTTTCTCATATTCTGTCAAAAATAACACCTTTATAAAAAATAAATAATGAACTGCTAATCACTTCCCCTCTGCCCACTTTGATTTCTAGCTTGAGGATTAGTACCAATATCTGACTTTGACCCTTCCTTGTACCTCAGTCCTCCCACCCAATCAACCACCAAGTGCTATCAATTCTCTCTCCTGATAGTTCTTTAATTTGTCCGTATTTCTCCACCTTCATAGCCACTATCCTAATCTCCTAGTCTTTGCTACCACCATCTCTCAACTAAATTATTACAACAGCGTCCAAATGTGTCTTCCTGCCCTCAGCCTTGTTTCCTTTCTAATCAACTCTACATTACAACCAGAAAGATCCTTTAAAAATGCCTATTTCAGGGGCGCCTGGGTGGCTCAGTGGGTTAAGCCGCTGCCTTCGGCTTAGGTCATGATCTCAGGGGTCCTGAGATCGAGTCCCACATCGGGCTCTCTACTCGGCGGGGAGCCTGCATCCCTCTCTCTCTATCTCTGCCTGCTTGTGATCTCTCTCTCTCTCTGTGTCAAATAAATAAATACATAAACTCTTTAAAAAAAAAGAGAGAGAGAGATAGCTTAACTTAAAAAAAATAACCTTACTGGGCGCCTGGGTGGCTCAGTGGGTTAAGCCGCTGCCTTCAGCTCAGGTCATGATCCCAGAGTCCTGGGATCGAGTCCCGCATCAGGGTCTCTGCTCAGCAGGGAGCCTGCTTCCCTCTCTCTCTCTCTGCCTCTCTGTCTACTGTGATCTCTCTCTGTCAAATAAATAAAATCTTTAAAAAAAATAATAACCTTCCCTAAATGTTTTAAAAAAAAAAAATGCCTATTTCAGAGACGCCTGGGTGGCTCAGTGGGTTAAGCCTCTGCCTTCAGCTCAGGTCATGATCCCGGGGTCCTGGGATCGAGCCCCACATAGGGCTCTCTGCTCGGTAGGGAGCCTGCTTCCTCCTTTCTCTCTGCCTGCGTCTCTGTCTACTTGTGATCTGTCAAATAAATAAATAAAATCTTTAAAAAAAAATGCCTGTTTCAGGAGTCTGGGGGGGGCTCAGTCCCTTAAGCATCTGCCTTTGGCCCAGGTCATGATCCCAAAGTCCTGCGATGGAGTCCTGCATTGGACTTCCTTCTCAGCAGGGAATGTTTCCCCTTCTCCCTCTGTCCCTATCTGCTGCTCATGCATTCTCTCTCTCTCATATAAATAAAATCTTCAAAAAAATAAAAATAAAAATGCCTGTTTCATCACGTATCATCAAAATGCCTGCACACACACACACACACCGGCTTTATGAAAAAGCGCAAAGATTTTAGAAGGTATGTGATCTGGTCAATGCTCACCTTGCCAACATCATATGAAACATTACCTTCACCATCTGCCACTCTTCAGACTCTTGGTTCCTGTCCTACTAAACTTATTTCAGTTTTTCTGTTCCTTGAGTTCACCACTCTCTTCCTCACTTCCAAGATTTCAAATATGCTGCTCCTTCTACTTGGAATACTCTTCTTCCTCTCTTCACCTGGCTAACTTCTTGGGATTCAGCTTGCTTAACTGTCACCTCCTTTGGAAAATCTCTTCTGAACTTCTCACCAATGTATACCTAGGGTACTCTGCACTTCCTCTTCCTAACCTTTTTTTTTAAAAGATTTTATTTATTTTATTTGACTATAAGGCAAGGTAGTTGTTAAAAGGCTTCTCTGGCTACAATCAGAGAATAAAGTCCACTGAAGTCTTCTGGGGCCTAGGGACACTGACCCAATTTGGACTCATAAATGAAGTGGGGTTTTTTTTGGTTTGTTTTTAGACCCGCAAATGAAGTACGACCTTTAGTGGAAGATGTAAAATACACCCATGTGAATATACAAATACTATAGCTAATCAAACTCTCTGGTTGTTTCATTTCATAAGGGCTCTATTTGAAAGAAACGACGAATAAAAAAAAAAAGGAAGATGATTTTTAAAAATACCAATAATCTCTAGGTTATTCATCATTGTTTTTATTTTATTAAAAAAAAAAGACTTTATTTGAGAGAGAAAGAGTGCACATGCAGGGGTAGGGGGCAGAGGGAAAGAGAGAATCTCAAGCAGACTCTGAGCTGAGCTTGGAGCCCTAAGCAGGGCTCTATCTCACCACCTTGAGATGATGACTTGAGCCAAAATCAAGATTAGATGCTTAACTGACTGAACCACCCAGGAGTCCCTCATTCACTGTTTATTAATTCTCCCACTTCTTCTTGAGTACTGAGATCTTATTTTTTTTTAAGATTTTATTTATTTGACAGAGAGAGATCACAAGTAGGCAGAGAGGCAGGCAGAGAGAGAGGGGGAAGCAGGCTCCCTGCTGAGCAGAGAGCCCGATGTGGGGCTCAATCCCAGAACCCTGAGATCATGACCCGAGCCGAAGGCAGAGAGGCTTAACTCACTGAGCTACCCAGGCGCCCCTGAGATCTTATTTTTTACACCACCATAACACCAAAACATGGAACGACTGCCCCGAAAGGGGGTGTTCAATAAACATTTGTGAATGAATGACAACCTGTTGGTATTTTAAGCCTCCTGAGATAATTCAAGTACTTTCTAGAGTTTAACAATCTGGAAACAATTCCCACTTTTCCACATACCACAAAGATATCATAAATCTAATGTACACACAGGTGTACAAAAGTGAGTTAGGATTTGTTTTAAAATAATGTGAACATAACTTAACACTACTGAACTGTACAGTTAAAAATGGTTAAGGGCGCCTGGGTGGCTCAGTGGGTTAAGCCGCTGCCTTCGGCTCAGGTCATGATCTCAGGGTCCTGGGATCGAGTCCCGCATCGGGCTCTCTGCTCAGCAGGGAGCCTGCTTCCCTCTCTCTCTCTCTCTGCCTGCTTCTCTGTCTACTGTGATCTCTCTCTGTCAAATAAATAAATAAATAAAATCTTTAAAAAAAAAAAATGGTTAAGGGACGCCTGGGTGGCTCAGTTGGTTAAGCGGCTGCCTTCGGCTCAGGTCATGATCCCAGCATCCTGGGATCGAGTCCCATATCGGGCTCCTTGCTCGGCAGGGAGCCTGCTTCTCCCTCTGCCTTTGCCTGCCACTCTGTCTGCCTGTGCTTGCTCTCTCGCTCTCTCTCTCTGACAAATAAATAAAATTGAAAAAAAAAAATGGTTAAGATGTTGGGTGCCTGGGTAGCTCAGTGGGTTAAGCCTCTGCCTTCAGCTCAGGTCATGATCTCAGGGTTCTGGGATCGAGCCCTGCATCGGGCTCTCTGCTCGGCGGGGAGCCTGCTTCCTCCTCTCCTCTCTCTGCCTGCCTCTCTGCCTACTTGAGATCTCTCTGTCAAATAAATAAATAAAATATTAAAAAAAGAAAGGTTTAAAAAATGGTTAAGATGAGTAAGTTTTGTTATGTGTTTTATACATTTTTCTTTAAAAGGGCATTGATAGGGGCCCCTGGGTGGCTCAGTGGGTTAAGCCGCTGCCTTCAGCTCAGGTCATGATCCCAGGATCCTGGGATCAAGCCTTGCATCGGGCTCTCTGCTCAACAGGGAGCCTGCTTCCCCCTCTCTCTCTGCTTGCCTCTCTGCCTACTTGTGATCTCTCTGTCAAATAAATAAATAAATAAAATCTTAAAAAAAAATAAAAATAAAAGGGCATTGATAGAGGTGCCTGGGTGGCTCAGTCAGTTAAGTGTCAGCCTTTGGGTCAGGTGGGATCAACCCTGCATTGGGGAGGGGGTGGTTTCCTGCTCAGCGGGGAGTCTGCTTCTCCCTCTTCCACTCCCCTTGCTTGTGCTCTCTGTCAAATGAATAAATAAAATCTTAAATAAAATAAAAAGGGCATTGGTAGGGCATCTCGGTGGCTCAGTTGGTTAAGTGTCTGCCTTCCGCTCAGGTCACAATCCCAAGGTCTTGGGAGGAGCCTCGAGTCTGCTCAGCAGGGAGCCTACTTCTCCCTCTCCCTCTGCCCCCACCCCAACTTGTGCTCTCACGCATACACTCTCTAATAAATAAAATATTTTTAAAAATAAAAAAAAATGAATAATAAAACCTCGTGGCATCAAAGTCTTAAAGAAAAAACAGTACAGTTTGAAAGAGATTTCTTTTTTGTCAAAATTCTTAGCAACTACCCTATGCTTGAGGAGCCAAAATAATTATGATAATCAAAATCTATTTCATAGGTAATACAATACTTATGAAATCTCAGGCCTTGAAATATTTGGGGTACCTAATCCAGAGGCATCTTGTATAAAAAAATCACTGTGACCTTGCTAAAAGGATTAGCCCCCCCCCCCCATTTGTGTGTGTGTGTTCATGGTAAGGAATGGTATCTCCAGGAGCACCTGGGTGGCTCAGTTGGTTAAGCAACTGCCTTCCGCTCAGGTCATGATCCTGGAGTCCGGAGATCAAGTCCCCCATCAGCCTCCCAGCTCCACGGGGAGTCTGCTTCTCCCTCTGACCTTCTCCCCTCTCGTGCACGTGCGTTCTCTCTCTCTCTCTACTAAATTTTTTTTTTTTTAAGTATCTTTGGAACTTAAAAAAAAAAAAAAAAAGGAATGGTATCTCCACAAGTTCAGGTGTGAAGCCTTACTGAACTGAGTTTGGAATTTTAAAAGTAAATACAGTAATCAAAACAGGTGTTTATAAATGCTACAAGGCACACTGGGCCTGTACAGGTGAACACTGATTCAAACCTGCATTATCTGCCTTTATCACTCATGCTGTACCCTCTACTACCGGATTTGACTAGATCAGCACAGCCTAGAGCAAAACAGTCATTTTAACAGGTCAGAGAAGGCTGTTTACAGCCAACAAGATCATATTCCGTCTTCAAGAGTTCTAACAAGAAAAAGTCAACTCTTCAGGACATTTAACTCCACCCCTAAGGCAGAAAAATCTGGCCTTTAAAAAATACTTTTCATCTTCCTGCTAACCCTACTGGATTTTAAGTTTTTTGAAGCCAGATTCCTTCAAATACTGGATAAAGTAAATAACCAAACTCCCCAGACAAAAAGGCAAATATACATAAATATTTTAATACAATGGGGAAGAAGTCAAGGAATCCACAATTTATAAGCTTGGTACTTGTCCATTATATGCTTGGTACCTTGTCCATTCACTGCTGAGTATACAGGGAACAAAAACACACTGCCCTTACAGAGCTTATGTGTAGTGTAGATGGGCAGAGACCACAGATTCCTTCATCTTTCAATTTTATAGAAAGAAAAAATGGTTTTGGTTTAGAATCCAAGGAAATACACCACTTTATATTTTTCCTGGTGAAGCCTTATTCTTCAACATATTGTAACAAAGGGGTAAGAGGGATGATGAAGGAACAAGCGGAAAAAGAGAATCAGCATTTTAACTGTGACTACTAGAAGATGTGAAGGACACTGTACTTTTTCCACTGCACCAAGTTTTTCCTACAGTAAAAATCAGAAGCAGCGGTGATAAACATAAAAGCCCCATTGTTTTGTAAGACTACTGTAAGATTTCTTAATCTTCTCCATAGATGCAATTTTTGTCACACGATTTCCCCTCTGTGATTATTAGCACAAGACCACCAATGAACAAACACTCCACTTTTCTTATGCACATCAGATTAATAATAAAATACCAACTCATTTTCTTTTATTTTTTTTAAAGATTTTATTTATTTGACACAGAGAGAGATCACAAGTAGGCAGAGAGGCAGGCAGAGAGAGGGGAGGAAGCAGGCTCCCCGCCAAGCAGAGAGCCCGATGCGGGGCTCAATCCCAGGACCCTGAGATCATGACCTGAGCGGATGGCAGAGGTTTAACCCTCTGACCCACCCAGGCACCCTGCCAACTCATTTTCTAGGAAATAAAAATATCCAAGGAAAAAAAATTTCATTGTTCATTTAAGAAGATTCATAAGCCAGTGAGCGAGCTTTAATCAGAGAACTTTCCTAGTACTTCAGAAAGAAACAGATTTAGTTCTCTAAACTACGTAAAGATTCCTTCTCTGAAAAATCTATTGGCAATATGACTACTAAATTCAAGACCCTAGATTCAGAGTATCTCTGGCAGGGCAAATGGAAACCACTTTTCCCCATGTTTGTTACAGGCCTATCAATGCCAATATATTATCCTGGGAGTCTTTTGAATTTTAACCTTATTAATGACTACAGCTTGAAGGTATGGCACATTAAAACAAAACAAAACAAAGAAACAAAAACCCCAAAGCTTCCCAGGACTGATACACTTGCAAAAATGATGTAGGTCTATGCTTTCCGTAATTTTTCCCATTAATCTTGACTTTCTTTATGCCAAACACTGGCGCTGCGGTTCATAAATGTAAGAAAGATATTCTGATTATTAATAAACATTAACGTACACACTAGTGGGAGACCAACCATTACAATTACTTCCAAAATGAAGATTAACAATTCAATGAATGACCTCAAAACAACATTGAAAGCAACTCTCTCCCGTCAGCATTCTCTATGGTACTGTAAACCCTTCCCTCAAGGTTAAAAAAAACAACAGGTAAAAACAAGGTCCCCCATCCTTGCACTCGTTTTGCATCTCAACCCTATTTTCAATTCTCAGCTCTAATAACCACAGCTAGTACCCTGAGAAAATAGGGTACGCGGAGGTGGGAACCAAAAAGCCAGCACATTCAAGGGGGCGGCGCACAAAACCCCAGTGAAGACAGAGGAGCTGTGGGTCAAATCCCTCTCCTGCAGAGAGCCCACTACGCCCCCGAGACTTGGGGAACCCTCCTCGGGTATCTGGGCCGCCCAAGGCCTGCGTCCTCCCTGAGCCGCCGGGTTCCATTTCGCCACCCCCGGACCCGCGCTACGAGTTCGCCACCCAACCGCAAGTCCTCACCTGCTTTTGCACATCAGCATCGCTGAGGGCCATCACGAAAGCTGGGCTAGGCCGGAGGCCCCACTAGCTCTAGCTTACACTGGAAGGGTGCAGCGGAACGAAGAGGAAGAAAGAAAATGCAGCGGGGCTGTCGGCTTCCTTCGCTTTATAACTCCGGCTTCCGGTTCCTGTCAGGTGACCGCACAGCCCAGCCATGCCATGTGAGCTTTCTCAGCCAGTAGGAAGAGAACGAGGCCGGGGAAGTCCCGCCCTGGACCTGCCCAGTGTCCGGGCGCTGGCGCTGGCGGCCTCTTCTCTGCACAGTCCCAATCGGTTTCACAGCTGGCTCGTGACTTCTGAGTTGTTTTCCTCAGCGACGTATTCCTCAGTAGGAGTGAAGGTTCGGGAATTCAAGCGTCTGAAATTATCCTAATTCTGTGTATTTTTCTAGCCTTAGAGCCCTTGCATATTTTTTAAATTTAATTATTTACTTCCAAATCAGAATTTATTGTTTTGCTTTCCTGGCCTTAATGAAAACAAATTCACCAATATTCTATTTATTAATAGATTTTATTTTTAGAACGGTTACAGATTTACAGAAAAATTAAGCAGATAGAGCAGAGAGTTTTCATGTATCTTTCTCCCCCGCACACACAGATTCTCGTATGAATATAATCGTATGGCACATTTGTTAAAATTAAATAATATTGATAATTAAATAAACAATATTGACTCAAGTCCATAATTAGTCAAATTTCCTTAGTTTTAACCTAATGCTCATTTTCTTTTCCAGGATCCCATCTAGGATACTGCGTCTTATTTGTCATGTCCCCTAAATTTCCTGGGTGTGACAGTTACTCAACCTTTCTTTTTTTTTTTTTTTTAAGATTTTATTTATTTGACAGACAGGGATCACAGGTAGGCAGAGAGGCAGGCAGAGAGAGAGGAGGAAGCAGGCTCCCTTCTGAGCAGAGAGCTCAATGCGGGGCTCCATTCCAGGACCCTGGGATCATGACCTGAGCTAAAGGCAGAGGCTTTAACCCACTGAGCCACCTAGGCGCCCCAATCTTTCCTTTTTAAAAAATTAATTAGTTAATTAATTTGTCAGAGCGCTCACAAGCGGGGGGAGCAGCAGAGCAGAGCAGGCAGCAGGCACAGGGAGAAGCAGGCTCCCTGCTGAGCAAGGAGCCTCAAGCCAGACTGGATCCCAGGACTCTGGGATCATGACCTGAGCTGAAGGCAGACGCTTAACGGACTGAGCAACCCAGGCGTCAGGGTACATGTGTTTTTATTACCAACTTTTTATTTTGAAGACATTTCAAATATAATAAGCTGTAAGAATAGTATAGTAAACTACATTCACCTAGATTCACCAGTTGTTAACATTTTGCTATTTGGCTGTATCACTTTTCATTAATCAAATTCAGGAAATTTAACAAGTTTATAATCAGATTTTGCCATATGTCCTACTGATAACCTTTGTAGAAATTTTTTTCTCATCCTGAACCCAGTACAATGTCACCTGTTGTAATAATTGTCATGTCTTTTCTTTTTTTTAATTTTTTTTAAGATTTTTATTTATTTATTTGACAGATGGAGATCACAAGTAGGCAGAGAGGCAGGCAGAGAGAGAGGAGGAAGCAGGCTCCCCTTGGAGCAGAGAGCCCGATGTGGGGCTCGATCCCAGGACCCTGAGATCATGACCTGAGCCAAAGGCGCCCTGAGCCACCCAGGCGCCCTGTCATGTCTTTTCTATAGTCTCCCCCCCCCCCATGATTTATTTGTTTGAGAGAGAGAGAGAGAGCAAGCTTGAGCAGGGGGGAGAAGCAGAGGGAGAGAGAGTCTTTTTTTTTTTTTCCAAGATTTTATTTACTTATTTGACAGAGAGAGAGATCACAAGCAGGCAGAGAAAGAGGCAGGCAGAGAAAGAGGGGGAAGCAGGCTCCCTGCTGAGCAGAGAGCCGGATGCGGGGCTCAATCCCAGGACCCCGAGACCATGACCTGAGCGGAAGGCAGAGGCTTAACCCACTGAGCCACCCAGGTGCCCCGGGAGAGAGAGTCTTAAACAGACTCCTCGCTGAGTGCAAAGCTCCGGCGCTCAATCCCACAACCGAGAGATCATGACCTGAGCCAAAACCAAAAGTCTGATGCTTAATCAACTGTGCCATCCAAATGCCCTTTTAGTCTCCTTTAATACGGGATGGTTCCTCAGACTTTGTCTTTCCTGATTGTGACATTTTTGAAGAGTTCCACACATTTGAAGAGGACAGTTGTAGAAAGTTCCTCAATTTGATTTTGTCTGATAGTTTCCTCATAATTAGATTCTGGTTATGCATTTTGTAAGGAGTACTACATCTGTGATATTATATCCTCAGTGCGTCATATCAGAAAAGTACATTTCAGTGTGTCCATTAATGAGAATTGTCCATACATTTTTAAGGCTCTTAATACAGACTGCCAATTTTTTTCCCAGCTGTACTAGTGTACAGTGGTCTTTGTAGTGTGTGACAGATTGGTGCACACATTTGAGAAAACTGGTCATGTTGGATAACGGAAGGATTCAGTCACAGGACAATAAAATAACAGAGCAACGGAAATCCACACAGTTGACCTTAACTTGATCAGTATTTTTTATTAAAGATTTTATTTATTTGAGAGAGAGCACAAGAACAGGGGAAAAGGGCAGAGGGAGAAGGAGAAGCAGGCCCTCCAATGACCAGTAAGCCCAACTTGGAGCTCGATCCCAGAACCCTGTGATCATGACCAGAGCTAAAGACAGATGTCCAACCAACTAAGCCACTCAGGTGTCCCTTGATCAATATTCTTATCGACTGAGCTAAACAAGTTGATAGGCTTATTTCTCTCATCTTGTTAGTTTCTACATTGATAACTTCATTTTTTGCCGTTCCAGGATACACTCCTTCTAGCATCCCTAGGTCACTCATTTGGATTATAATTCTTCCTCCCATTTATTTTTACAGTGTTCTGCAAATAACTGGGGAAGTAGGAGCAGCAATCTAATGCCACATGTCTAATCATTGTGAAATTAATGTCTGGAAGAGACATAGCACTGTCCAGATCAATGTGCTTTTGGTTTCTGGAAAACAGTATGCTGATTTTTATGATTTATTTATTATCAATTTGAGAGAATAAAAAATATAGAAAAGTACAAAGAATAATTTAAGTATTCATGTACCATGTACCACCACCCAGAATTAACAATTAACATTTGCAACATTTGCTTTAAGACTTCATTTTTTTTAAAGATTTTATTTATTTATTTGACAGACAGAGACCACAAGTAGGTAAGAGAGGCAGGCAGGGAGAGAGAGGAGGAAGCAGGCCCTCCGCGGAGCAGAGAGCCTGATGTGGGGCTTGATCCCAGGACCCTGGGATCATGACCTGAGCTGAAAGCAGAGGCTTTAACCCATTGAGCCACCCAGGCGCCCCACGACTTCATTTTTAAAAAATATTTTATTTACTTATTTTGACAGGCAGAGATCACAAGCAGGCAGAGAGACAGGCAGACAGAGAAGGGGAAGCAGACTCCCTGCTGAACAGAGAGCCCAATGCGGGGCTCGATCCCAGGACCCTTAGATCATGACCTGAGCCGAAAGCAGAAGCTTTAACCCACTGAGCCACCCAGGCGCCCCTTAAGACTTCATTTCTAAAACAAAATAAATGGTATTACAGATATAATTAACATTACCTTTTGTGCAGCTGTCCCCTCCCCTATGTTAATGCTCTTTACAACTGGTTTCTGCAGTTATTTTGCTGATTCACCAAGGAATGGGCCAGGTCCTGTCTGATAAGAATATGATAAACTTCATAGA
Source organism: Mellivora capensis (assembly GCA_004024625.1). Lineage (NCBI taxonomy): Eukaryota > Metazoa > Chordata > Mammalia > Carnivora > Mustelidae > Mellivora > Mellivora capensis. The sequence continues at coordinate 15,171 of PISX010018589.1, read as the reverse complement.
GACAGTCTCTGGAGAGAAAAACTTATTATAAGAACAATAAGGACGCCTGGGTGGCTCAGTTGGTTAAGTGGCTGCCTTCGGCTCAGGTCATGATCCCAGCGTCCTGGGATCGAGTCCCACATCAGGCTCCTTGCTCGGCAGGGGGCCTGCTTCTCTCTCTGGGGGGGCCCCTGGTGGCTCAGTGGGCTAAAGCCTCTGCTTTCGGCTCAGGTCATGATCCCAGGGTCCTGAGATCGAGCCCCACATCGGGCTCTCTGCTCCGCGGAGAGCCTGCGTCCTCCTCTCTCTCCCTGCCTGCCTCTCTTGCCTACTTGTAATCTCTGTCAAATAAATAAATAAAATCTTAAAAAAAAAAAAGAACAATAAAAGATTAACTAGTTGGTAGTTTTCCAAATCCAATTTCCTCCTATATTTTAGGTCTTGTGAAGAAGCTTTATTAAAACAGTTTTTCAGATAAATTCTAAAAGTCACACTCCTAGATATGCCTATTTACTTATGGCTTCACAAAATCACTGTCCTAGATTCCTGTCAGGTTAGTCACAAAGAGATGGTTTCTGTGTAGATTGCTTCACCTGCTCCCAAGCTGACACTTCAGTCTGTGGCTTCAGAAATTGAATCAGCAGAATAAACTAAGGCTTGAACTTCTTTGCCTGAAGAGGGTAAGGTGGGGTGAGGTGGGGGGTGGGTTGTGGTTGGGGGTGGGATGTTGCAGCTGGGGGTGGAGGTTCCTTGGGTGGCTCAGTCAATTAAACAATCTTAAGGTAGGGGGTTCAAGGCCCTCAGGCTTTATTTTACTAAAAATAAATTTTTAAAAATGTAAATCATCAATCGTCTTTGAATGCTGAAGAATTGAGTGGGTTGTTTTTGTTTTTGTTTAAGATTTTAAGTAACTTCTATACCAAATGTGGGGCTCCAACTCACAATGCTGAGTCCAAGAGTCGCATGCTCTACTGACTGAGCCAACCAGGCGCCCCTTGAAGAATTAATCTCAAGAAGAAAAACAAATGAGACCAGAAAATAGTGAAACTCTGACTGAGGTGCTTGCACTTCCTACCCTTTTACAACCAATTTTCCACACAACAGAAAGAGTGGTTTAAAACCCAGCTGGCATCTAGCTGCTTCCCAATTTATAATCCTCATATGGCTTCCGTCTGCTTCTGAACACTTCACACCTCACATGGTCTGTGTGAGCTCTGCCCGATCTGGCCTTAGCTTACTTGTCTGACCTCATTACTCTTCTTCCCTTTGCTCACCACCCTATAGCTTTACTTTTCAGTTCCTGGAAAACACCAAGCTCTTTGCCTGAATTCTTTTCATACACCATCACTTAGCTTTTCATTCTTTAAGGTCTCAACTTAAAATATCACCTCCTTAGAGAGTGCTTTTCTTTTCTTTTTCTTTTTTACAGATTTTATTTATTTATTTGACAGACAGAGATCACAAGTAGGCAGAGAGAGAGAAGGAAGCAGGCTCCCTCCCTAGCCCCGATGCAGGGCTCCATCCCAGGACCCCAGAATCATGACCTGAGCTGAAGGCAGAGGCTTTAACCCACTGAGCCACCCCGGCGCCCTGAGAGTACTTTTCATAAGCACTCTTTCGCCTTCCTCTCTCTCCCAGCCCCTTGTTTACCTCAGGACATGCCATAATGTTTAATTATTTTGGTTTTTTTCTTTTCGTTTTTAGGTTTTTGCCTGGTTTTCCAATGAAAAATTCGGTTTCACAACAGAAACCGTGTCTGACCTACTTACCACTTTCTTTTGCTGGCATCTAGCACACTGCCTGGTACATAGTAGGGGTTCAGTAACTAACTGATGAAAGAGAGTGAATAAAATGACTTGTGTCTAGAGTTTAGATTTTATTTATAATTGTTTTTTGGCTTTAGATTTTATAATCACATCAGGCTTCAGGCTAGGATTCTCTATAATTTAGAAGATCTGTCAAAAAAAAAAATCCCCAAAATCACACTGCTGTATGATTAAAGTAAAATAATTTCTGTAAAAGAATTATATTATTTTACACCATTTGCTGAAAAGACTATTCCTTTCCCCATTAAATTGTCTTGACACCTCTGTCAAAAATCAATTGTCCATTCTGGACTTCCTATTCTGCTCCATTGACCTCTGTTTTATCCTTATAGTATACATTCGAAGAATAAAATACAAAAGGAAATATTAAAACTGAAAATAATTTGAAAGAAATTAACTTAATCACATACCTGATTGGTTAACATAACCACAGAGAATTTTTTTATGTGACTTTTAAAAAAAATTTACATATGGGACACCTGGGTGTCTTAGTTGAGTCATAATTCTGGGGGCCTGGGATCGAGTCCTTCATTGGGCTCCCTGCTCAGCAGGGAGCCTGCTTCTCCCTCTGCCTGCTCTCTCTTTTTCTGACAAATAAATACAATCTTAAAATTAGAAGTGCCTGGGTGGCTCAGTCTTTAACCATCTGCCCTTGGCTCAGGTCATGATCCTAGGGTCCTAGGATCAAGCCCACAGCAGGCTCGCTGCTGGAAGCCTGCTTCTCCCCCTCCCACGCACCCTGCTTGTTTTCCCTCTCTGGCTCGCTCTCTCTCTCTCTGTCAAATAAATAAATAAAATCTTTTAAAAAATCTTAAAATTAAAAAAAAATGTACATACAATGAACTGCATAGACTAAAGGACCTGGGTAGCTCAGTCAGTTGGGCACCTGCCTTCAGCTCAGGTCATGATCCTGGAGTCCTGAGATCAAGCCTCATGTGGGGCTTCCAGCTCAGGGGGGAGCCTGCTTCTCTCTCTCTTTGCCCTTCACCCCCCACCCCTGCTTGTGCTCACTTGCATTCTCCCTCTCTCAAATAAATAAAATCTTTTTTTTTTAAAGATTCTATTTATGTATTTGACAGAGATCACAAGAAGGCAGGCAGAGAGAGAGAGGGGAAAGCAGGCTCCCCGCTGAGCAGAGAGACTGATGCGGGGCTCTATCCCAGGACAGTGGGATCATGACCTGAGCCGAAGGCAGAGGCTTTAACCCACTGGGCCACCCAGGCGCCCCTTATTTTTATTTTTAATAAAATTTTATTTTTTAAGTAATCTCCATACCCCACGAGGAAATGGAAATGACAACCTGGAGATCAAGAGTGGCATGCTCCGGGACACCTGAGTGGCTCAGTTGGTTAAGCAGCTGCCTTCGGCTCAGGTCATGATCCCAGCGTCCTGGGATCGAGTCCCACATCAGGCTCCTTGCTCGGCAGGGAGCCTGCTTCTCCCTCTGCCTTTGCCTGCCACTCTGTCTGCCTGTGCTCACTCTCTCTCGCGCTCTCTCTCTGACAAATAAATAAATAAAATCTTTAAAAAAAAAAAAAAAAAAAAGAGTGGCATGCTCCAAGGACTGAGCCAGCCATGCCTCGGGAGTCCAACCCTCCACCCACTTCCTACTGGATCTGCAGTTGACAAATTGCTAGGGCAGGAGAGCTCCCCCTTCTGGCTTCTGACTCCATTTTATTTGCCTATTTATTTTCAAAGGTTTTTTTGTTTGTTTGTTGTTGTTGTTGTTGTTTTTTTTGCAATTTCTACACCAACCTGGGGCTCCAACTCATAACCCTGAGATTGAGAGCTGCATGCTCTTCCAACCGAGTCAGCCAGGCACCCAATGACTCTATTTTAAATGATGTTTCCTTTGATTAATTTTCACACCAGTTATTCCTTTTTGTTTTATTGCTGAATAATTTCCATTGTGTGAACACGCTTGAAAAAGTCAACGTTATTTAAAAAACTAGGAGACTAACAAAAGATGTAACAACCAATTGCATGAACCTGGTTTAAAAAACAGGCTGGTTCAGTCAGTGGAGCATGCAATTCTTGATCTCAGGGTCCTGAGTTCACACCCCATGTTGTCCATAGAGCCTACTTAAACACAACAACAACAACAACAACAACAAAAACTTTATGTCATTACTTGGCCAATTGAGGAAATTTAACTATCAACTGGTTATTAGGTATTACTAGGTAATTAATAGGTTTATTAGCTCACTGAGCCTTTGTTTGCAAAATCTCTGTCCGATTTCTCTATTAATGGCACTACTGTTCTCTCAGTTCCCTCAGGCTTAAAGCTCTTGTAACGCCGACTACAACCTTTTTGCTTCCACTCCCACCCAACCTATCAGTTCAGGTTTTCAGCACTTTTTTCCACAGCTTTATTGAGACATAACTCACATACTATACGACTCACCTATTTAAAGCATACACTTAAATGGTTTAAAAGCATATTCACAGGGTGTTCAACTTTTATCAAAATCAATTATAACATTTTCATCACCTCTCCCAAAAAACTTTGGACCCATTAGCAGTCACTCCTCATCAGGTTTTTATCACTTCTGATCTGGCTCCTTCCAACAGTCTTCCAACTCATCATCTTCATCGCTCTCCTTTCAATTTATCTCATGTACATTACAGACCATTCAGTTTCTCAAAAGCATGGTTTGGATACAACTTCTTAACAAGATACATTCAGTGACTCTCCCAAAGGACGCTTGGATTCGAGTAAACAAATATCCGCTAGCACACATCCAGTTCTAGGCACTGTGCTAGGCAGGTCCTGTGAACAAAATGGGTACTGCTGAAGACTTCCTTTACCGTTCTAGTGCCTGTGCTCAGGCAGGGCCCTCCGCCTAGAACGAGCTCTTAACCCCCACCTCACCCTCAACTGCTAGAAAATGTTCCCAACTTTCAATGACCTTTTTAAGTCGACAAATGACTGTGAACTCGGCAGCTCCCTTGAACTCTCCTGACACTTCCCTACCCCGTTCGCTTGCACACACTTAAACCCCAATATTTGTTCAATACTTCCACAGCACATTCTGTGCAAGCAGCCATGCTCCCTTCCGCGGGAACTACCAGCTTCTCTATCCACAAGCTTGATTCCTCAGAATCCCATCTCCCTTCCTCCAGTAATCAAACACCTCCGCACCCCCACGCCCTCCCCGCGAATCATAGATGTGAGCGACTCCTGGTAAGAGGGGATTAGGAGAGGTCGGCTCTTCCGCGTCATGTCTGCCCGAAGAGACCTCCCGGCCTCTATGATCCGTGCTTCCGCTCAGGAGAACAGAGCCACCCCTCTTCCGGCGCTTCTAGGCGCCCCAGGCCCGCCCTGACGCTGGCGGTGACGGAAGCGCGCCGGGGGTGACCTCACCTTCCAACATGGCGGCGGCGGTAGATTAGGGCCGCGGGTCGAAGCAGCCACCGCCGCTGGGGGACCCTGTCGGAAACGACTGCCGCCGCCGCCGCCCCTTCCATCTCTTCTTGGGCAAGGGGCAGGGGCCAGGTGAGGGGAGTGGGGTTCTGGGCAGGCAGAGTTGGGTCCTTATCCCGCTCCTCAGGCGGTTTTCACTGGGCTGGAAGGTGTCCAGAGACTGTGCCGAACCACCGTCTCCCCAGTGGTTCCGACGACGCGTGAGTGAGTGTCAGTGAGTGTGTGACTGTGTGTGTGTGCGTGCGTGTGTGTGCGTGTGTGTGCGTGTGTGTGTGTACCGGCGCTCCTTCGCCCGAGGGTTTTCAAAGCTTGAGGGGTTCGTTTCTTTGTAACCGGACCTGTGCAGCGTGGTCCCCCCGCGGACGCTTGTTGAGTGGGGCTTCCCGAGAGGCTGCCAGAGGCTCGGAGGAACTCGGCCCTTGCCCTGCACCGCCGGTCTTCCCCACAAAGACCTTCACGTGGAAAACCCGTGTCCATTTTTAGGACCAGGCTGGGGATCCTGGACTTTTTGGTTGAGGGAAAGGTTTCATGCGATTCGTTTAAAACGATTATAGAGTATCTCTGCTAGTCCTAGTTGCTTTTTCTCACAGATTGTTAGAAATTTGTTATTCTTTATACACTGCTGTTCTGACACCCATCATTACTATTATTTATTTTTCAGAAAAATCTGCCGCCTTAGTCTTGGAGGCAGTACAGTTCACACTAAGGAGTTTCTTCGTTTGATTTTTATCCTCTCGCTATTCCAGGGAGATTCCAAGTTTCTTTCCTTCATAACTAGCTATGAAGGGAAAGTCCTAGACTTTTTGAGTTGAGGCTTTGACCTGGGTTGAAAATCGGGCGGATCTGTCCAGTTGTTCGCACGCTCCCGCTGGGATTTTTGTCTTAACCACTCCCCGCACCAGTATTTGTTTATTTAAAATAGCTATCTCACTGTCTCTATTTAGAAGTTTTAAACTGAACCGACGGTAAATCTCCCCCTTTTTTGCTTTATGATGTGAAACAAAACAAACATAAAGTCGTTTGCGAAATTGTTAAGATTTCCTCTGGAGGCTTGGTGTAAACCAGAATGTTGATCTCTGCCCTGACTTGTTGTGACCTTGGATGAGTTGCCACACCCTTCTAGTACTTTCTTTTTTTATCTCCCCAGAAAATTAAGCAAACGTTTTTGTAGGTAGTAAACTATTTATACCTCATATACATAGTTGGATAAATGCACAGTGCGCATTTGCACCCTGCGAATTGAAACTAAGCCTTTAGGAAATACTCTTCATTTGATAATAGGCCAATAGGTGTTTGAAAATCCTTTTACTCTGATTAGCCAGGTACTATTTTCAGTATATATACATTTCTTAATGATTCATTTTCTCATGGAGGCTTGTACACCAGCAGTTGAATTTAGTTGAAGGATGTATAAAGTTGAGTCCAACCAATTTTGTAAAGAAAGAGTGCACATCGGTTAATCAGTACTAAATATCTCATACACTAAACTTTTAGGACAATTTACAACCATAATCATTGCTTTAAAATATATTTCTCTTACAAAATATTTTATTTTATTTTTTTTTAAAGATTTTATTTATTTATTTGGTAGACAGAGATTACAAGTAGGCAAGAGAGGCAGACAGGGAGAGAGAGGAGGAAGCAGGCTCTCTGAGGAGCAGAGAGCCCGATGCGGGGATCGATCCCAGGGATCTGGGATCATGACCTGAGCCGAAAGCAGAGGCTTTAGCCCACTGCGCCACCCAGGCGCCCCTCTTACAAAATATTTTAGACATAGAAAACAAGTTTTAAACAGTCTTGCTGTCCTACTTTTTACCAGTTTTTCAGTTTCGTTTTGATTTATATCTTATTCCAAATAAATGCTTACCAAGATTTCTTATTTAATGTATGTTAGAACGTTGAAGGAAGGGGGCTATTTTCAGAGTAGCTGATTTTTTAACGCCTTGAGATATAATTAACATGCATCTCACCAATTGCAGGATTTAATTTTTTTTTTTTAATGGTTTTAGTATATTCACAAAATTCCCAACCACCACCACAGTTTTCATCACCCCCAAAAGAAATCCTCCCCTCCCTAGGCAACCACTGACTGACTTTCTGTCTCTGTAGATTGACCAGTTCTGGATATTTCATATAAACAGAATTATGCAATATGTGGTCTTTTGTGACTGGCCTCTTTTACTTTGCATGATGTAGCATGTATCAGTCTTTTTTTTTTTTTTTTTTTCCAGATTTTATTTATTTATTTGGCAGAGAGAGAGGGAACACAAGCAGGTGGAGTGGAAGAGGGAGAAGCAGGCTTCCTGCTGAGCAGGGAGCCTGATGTGGGGTTTGATCTCAGAACCCTGGGATCAGGACCTGAGCCGAAGGAAGCCGCCTAAGGCACTCCCTCAGTCTTTCTTTTTATATGACGACAATATGCCATAGTATGGATATACCAGTTTTCTTTATTCATTAGTTGATGGACAGTTATTTCCACTGTTTGGCTGTTAAATATTACGCTGCTATAACTATTAGTGTGCAAATTTTTGTGTAGACATGTGTTTTCATGTCTCTGGTATATACTTGGGAGTGGGACAAAGCAACTGAATTTTATGTCTCTCTTATAAAGCTATCTACACGTAAGTGGGAAGCTCAATTATTGTGAAAGTCAGACACTGCCTGTGGGGAGAGGGTGAGGGTGAGGCATTCCTTTATAAGTACATTATCTTTGAATGCCAGCTGCTGAGTGAAAACATTTTGGGGCAGCTCTTAAAACAAGATTGAACTAGAGTATTTCAGTTAAGCATGTTTCAGTATGAAAGGAACTGTCTATACTAGAATATTTTGTGTCTGCTGAGTTTTAAAAATGACACCCTTGCCCAGTTGCATTTTGCAGCTGGGTGCGGTGAATTTAAATTTCACAGTTTTTGTTGGGATTACTTAATTTTACTTCTCTTATTTTAGAGAAAGTCCTAGAATTCTATAGGGACTAATAAAGTATGGATCTTAAAAAAATGTAAGTTACTGGACTTAATGGTAATTTGTGGAACTTGAAACAAATTCCATACTCAAACCACCAGTGAGTCTTAAGAGTAGCAGCCTGGTAACCCCAAAACTTTGTTAATGTTTGAAATTCTAGAATTTTGATTTGTGATTGAGTTTTCTGTGGATTTTTATTTTTCTTTTTGTAAACTGGGATTATAGATCTGTTCATCTTTATTACGGGAGTATATAACAGTTTTATTACTTTGTAATTTTAGTGGATAGAAATGGCCTAAAAACAAAGCTTCTTGAATTATTAAAACATGTTAAGTTGTAATGTTTTTCTATTTTGGCTCTGTGGGGTTAAGGAATACAGTATAGGTATAGTATTCTAAATAGCATGGCTGAAGTGGGTACTAGAAATTTCTATTTTCCACAAGCATCCAAGGTGATTATGATCAGACAAGTTTGGGAAACAACTATAAAAAACTCTTACGTTGCTGCAGATTTGCTTTTCATAAGAATTTAAAGTAGAATTTAATAGTGCTGCCTACTTTCTGGTTATTGTTCATTAAGTGTGCTTTAATTCCTATAGTACTATCAGTACTGGCATCCTGGAATTTCCACTGGTATTCATGATAGAAATCTGGTTAAAAAAAAAATAAAGCAATCTATTTATTGCAAATTGTGGATGTTACATTTGTTACCGAAGGATCATGGATGTTTTATTTGTGCCTGGTTTTGGAGATGTCACCAAATGCATGTATAAACATAGGATTAAGTTACCCTAAGCTTCCTCAGGCTGTCCATTTGGCTGACAACTACTTGTAACTTAATAGAGGAGCAAATTAAAGGTAATAAGGTAGAGAAAGAAACAACTGGGTAACACAAATGTATTCAGTGGCTTGTTAGATTTGTGCAAAATACAGTTTATTTATTTATTTTCTTAATTTTTATTATTTTAAAATAAGCTCTATGCCTGACACAGGATTTGAACTCATGACAGCACCAAGATCAAGAGTTGCATGTATCACTGACTGAGCCAGCCAGGCACCCCATAGTTTCTTTTTCTTTTTTTTTTTTTAAAGCCTTTATTGATTAATTAGTGAGAGACAGAGAGGCAGAGGGAGAGGGAGAAACAGGCTCCCCACAGAGCAGGGAGCCCGATGTGGGACTCCATCCCAGGGCCCCAGGATCATGACCTGAGCTATTATAGTCAAATGCTTAAGGAACTGAGCCACCCAGTTGTCCCATCCCCAGTTGTTTTTATACTTAAAACTATATTTAAGTTTCTGGATACCAAGAGCACTTATACATAATTTGAATTCCAAAAGAGTCTACTAGACAAAATTTAGAGGAAAAGTAACTGTGTCCTTCTTATCATTTAAAAAGAAGCTTGAGATGCCTTACATATGAAATGCACTCTCTGTTGATAAGGGGGGACCTGAGTGTTGTGCCCTGCTTACAGGAAAGCTCTGAGTGGTGATCTCAGATCATATTTACCTTTCATCTGATTTGTCTTTTCCCTGGCCCCATTCTTAAAATTGACAGATTTGCTCCTTTCAGTAGTCTCTCTGAAAAAAACACCTTGTTCGTCTACCATTTCTTCTGCCTGTTATTGTTCGTATTTTCGCCTCTGCATTCTTCTCACCCAGCACGTTGCCTGACATAAGTAAATATGCATCCAGTGTATGCAGTTAAAGGCTAAGAGTTCAGAACTGAAGACGATGTACCTAATCAAGTGATTGTACTGTTAACTAGTTGTGTGATTTTGTGCAAATAAATTGTCTATTCTTGTTTCTCCATCAATAAAATTGAGACTGTTACCTTTTCCTTCTAGCATAGAGGATTACTATGACAACACATGAAAGAGTGCTTCAGAAATAGAGGTCTCAGGCAGATGTAATTTATTTATATTTGTTTGAAATGCAAGAGCTCATTGTGCAGTATGCTGACTCTGCACTACAGAATGTTGCAAAGGAAGTACATGCTCTCTTCCCAGAATACCCTTAAGAGTCCATGACCCTGTAGTCGTGCTATGGAGTTTACATTTTGCTATTCTCAATGCTTTTGTTCTATAATTTATTTATTTATTTATTTATTTTTTTAAAAGATTTTATTTATTTATTTGAGAGAGAGGCAGTGAGAGAGCATGAGCAAGGAGAAGGTCAGAGGGAGAAGCAGACTCCTCGTGGAGCTGGGAGCCTGATGCGGGACTCGATCCCGGGTCTCCGGATCGAGCCGAAGGCAGTCGTCCAACCAACTGAGCCACCCAGGCGTCCCTGTTCTATAATTTAATACACACACACACTAATTGTGTAATAGTGTTCCTAGGGTCTGTCTGCCCCACCACCTAATCACAGGTGTGAATGAGCTGCTTTGTTGCTCTACACCTGGAAGGAAGCTCAAGCTAAATTAGAAGTTGGATAGATATTTAATACTATAAGTCTATCATATTTAGGTCTGGTATGTTTATAACTAGATTATCCAATGCACATTTAAAGCCTAAAAAAATGTATACTGAAGTTAAATGATTAGAGTTTGTATTATCATCTTCTCAATTAGTGTGAATCATTGAAAAATGTTAAAACGATTGAATAGATTATAATCATCCACCAAATATATGGTTGTATGGATGTTAACATGTATACGAGAGCTGAGGACTTCACTGCAAATAGTAAAGTGAGTGTGGAGGATGGAAAATTATGAAATCCATGATTAAGATTGCATTTATGGTTAGGCAGTTGGGATTTGTTAAGAAAATCTGAAGAACACTAGGCTAAAAATCAAATTTGGAAGTTCAGTGAACTATGCTTTTTCTATGGCATCTGGGTTGGAGTATGACTAAAATTGTCTTCAGATTCAGAATTTTGATAAATATAGGAATTTGAATATAACAGATTTGAGAACATCAATTTTTTATTTAAAGCATTATTCAAAATATGAGTACTTCTTTATTCCGGTTACCCCAAAATTCTGAGACTTTGTAAAGCTGAAATTTTGTTACTCATTTGCTCTGTTCTCCCCTCTCTTGGAACTTCATTTCATAATTTATCCCTTGCTTTCTGTACTTATTTACACCTCATTGGCTTCTTTTCCACTGAGTGTAAACATGCTTAAGACTCTTTTGTTGTGCACAAAAACAAATGAACCCTCAAACTTATCTCTCGCGGGCCTCTATTCTTCTCTTCCCATCCAACCAGGCTGTGTCTTTGAAAGAATAGACTACCCCCCCCCCCATCTCTCCCTTTTCACTTACCATTCAGCCTTCAACTTCCTGACTTTTGCTGTTGCCCCTGGCCAACAAATAGAACCGTCTGGTCAGGGATCATTACCCTGACATTTTCATTCTTTTTTGGTGTGTTGTTGTATTTCAGTATTTACTACCTTCTTGTTGAAGTTCCTCCCCTGACTTCTGTAAACACGCTCTTTCTTGTTTTTCTTCCTTCCTTTCTGACTGTCCCAATCCAGACTTGGAGGTCATCTCTGCCAGCTTCTCATCTTTGGATAACCCCTGAAATGTTAGTTTTGCCCTGGATTCTGTTGGTGTTTCTCTTTCAGATGAAACTGGTATTTCTTGACAGATATTTTAAAAAATGTGTCTTCTTTTGATAAATACAAAATTATCTGGCTCCTGTTCTGGTGGTAGTGCTTGGGGTAGGGAATGATGGGTGCATTTATTCTTCCCTCCCATCCGTGCACTGAGTCATTGATACAGAGAAGATTGAAGAAAAAACAAAGAAGATTGAAGATCTGCTGAGCTTTATTTTCTATACTTTGAACTGAAAACAGTTCCCCTAACTGTGTCCTTGCCTCTCGTCTCTATTCTTATTCTTCCATATCACCTCTGGGATGATTTTTCTAGAATATAATCTGTTATTTCAATTCCTTGCATATAGGATAAAACCTAAGCTTTCCACAATCTTGTGGTATACAAAGCACACCAAGTGCTGACCACTGCTTGCTCCTGCTGAGCCTCATCCCCCTTATATCTTAGGATTCAGCCATGTCAAATTCCTTAGTATTTATGTTCCATGCTGTTTCAAAAGTGCTTTTGTGCTTTTTCCTGGTCTTCTTCATATCTGAAGCGCACCCCTGTGTCATCCCCCTAAGCTGCTTCAGTTAGTGAATACCTCTTCAAAGACTCTTCAGAGTCTTTCCTGATTTCTCCTTTTTCCCTTCCCCAGAGAGACTTTCCTGCTTCCTCTCTTGGGTTGCCCTCTCCTACTCTGTGGATACTGACTTGTGTCATAGAACTTTATTGTTCTGATTAATTTGCATATTTTTGTTCGCCTCTACTTGGTCAAAAACTCCAGAAGGCAGGTGATTTATCTTAATTATGGTCTTTGTGCCTAATGTCTGTAGTACCTTGTATCTTAAGAAATCTGAGTTGAATGAACGCACAAAATTACCAGATGCCTTCTGGTTTTTTAAAAAAAATTAATTATTTATTTATTTGATAGATCACAAGTAGGCGGAGAGGGGGAAGCAGCTCCCTACTGAGCAGGGAGCCTGATGTGGGGCTCGATCCCAGGACCCTGAGACCATGACCTGAGCTGAAGGCAGAGGCTTAACCCACTGAGCCACCCAAGTTGCCCACCTTTTGTTTCAGTAGATATAATTACTAGGTTGATATGAGGTCTTTAAAGATTTTTTAAAATCTTTAATTGTAGTATAAATTTAGTAATCTTCATATGAAAGTAGTGTGTTACAGTTGTTGGGGAACTGCCTCCCAAGTTTTAAGAAAATTAGGTTCCAGTCTTGGCCCTTGTTCCAGTTAGCTCTTGGTTGCCAACACCAGAAAGTCATTCTAGCTTATTTGAGCAGAAACGGAACTTATGAAAAGGGCATTGGGTAGCTAACAGAATGGATGGGAAGCTGGAAAATTAGGTTTGGGAAACAGGCAGGAACCAAGGGAGACTTGGTGGTAGACTGAGCCGGGATCAGGCCAAGGAATAGAAGAGTTAGGACACGGCAATCCGATCTGCACCTCTGCCTCTGCTGACCTAGTACCACAGCCTTCTCCATGAATTGTCTTTTAAGTGTCTTTCCATATTCTAGATCCTAGCAGGAGTCTCTCACTTGACTGAACCTAGATCACATATGCTACATACCACAGAACAGGAGAAAAGGAAAGAAAAAAACCTAGCTCATTTTAGCTTTTATAGTGGGGGCTGGGAGATTTCTGTTTCCTACTGAGATTGACATAGTGTTGGATGCTCCCTATAAAGGAAATTGGGTTCAGATGGCAGGCAGGCAAAAAAATAAAAAAGCAAAGGTTCATTACAGCACCACTGCTAGCTAGTACCTGACCAGATAGGCCTCAAAAAACTTATTTTTCCTCTGTGGATATCCCTTTTTATATTTGTAAATTTGAAATTCTGCCACTATTAACTGGTGACTGTAAATGTAACAAATATTTTGAGGGTTTTTGTTTTTGTTTTTAGGTTTTATTTATTTGATAGAAGAGAGAGACAGCACAAGGAGGGGGAGCAGCAGAGGGAGAGAGAGGAGCAGGCTCTCTGCTGAGCAGGGAGCCTGATGTGGGGCTCGATCCCAGGACGCTGGGATCATGACCTGAGCCGAAGGTAGACGCCCAATGACTAAGCAACCCAGGCGCCCCTATTTTGAAATTAAGAGTAAAGCACCCTGTAGTTACACAGTGGGTGTGCCTTTTATTCCTGTGATGTAAGCTGTGACACATTTTAGTATGTATTAATAATTTTGGTTTTTTTTTTTTAAAGATTTTATTTATTTATTTGACACACAGAGAGAGATCACAAGCAGGCAGAGAGGCAGGCAGAGAGAGAGGGGGAAGCAGGCTCCCCGCTGAGCAGAGAGCCCGATGCGGGGCTCGATCCCAGGACCCTGGGATCATGACCTGAGCCAGAGGCAGAGGCTTTAACCCACTGAGCCACCCAGGTGTATTAATAATTTTGAAATGCTTTTTGAAGTTGATAAACGTTTAACAGGGCAGTCTAAGGCCTACTGTTTGATTTAATGTACGTTTTGATATAATTTGGTAGCATTGCTCCTTGAAGATAGGAAACAATAGGGACTTTTAAATATTATACTAGTATTTTTTTTAATTTTTTTTTAATTTCTTTTCAGCGTAACAGAATTCATAGTTTTACACCACACCCAGTACTCCATGCAATGCGTGCCCTCCACAATACCCACCACCATGCTCCCCCAACCTCCCACCCCCCGCCCCTTCAAAACCCTCAGGTTGTTTTTGTTTGTTTGTTTGTTTGTTTTAAATTTATTTATTTGTCAGAGAGAGGGAGAGAGAACGAGCAAGCACAGGCAGACAGAGAGGCAGGCAGAGGCAGAGGGAGAAGCAGGCTCCCTGCCAAGCAAGGAGCCCGATGTGGGACTCGATCCCAGGACGCTGGGATCATGACCTGAGCCGAAGGCAGCTGCTTAACCAACTGAGGCACCCAGGCGTCCCCCTCAGGTTGTTTTTCAGAGTCCATAGTCTCTCATGGTTCATCTCCCCCCTCAATTTCCCTCAACTCCCTTCTCCTCTCCATCTCTCCATGTCCTCCGTGTTATTTGTTATGCTCCGCAAATAAGTGAAACCATATGATAATTGACTCTCTCTGCTTGACTTATTTCACTCAGCATAATCTCTTCCAGTCCCGTCCATGTTGCTACATATACTAGTATTTTTTTGATAACCTAAGTAAGTACTGATAATAGCAACCATAAATGCATTTTTTAAAAGACAGTGTCTATTCATGCAAAGCATTTTTTTTTAAATTTCTTTTCAGTGTAACAGAGTTCATAGTTTTACACCACACCCAGTGCTCCATGCAATGCGTGCCCTCCACAATACCCTCCACCTGGCTCCCCCAACCTCCCACCCCCCGCCCCTTCAAAACCCTCAGGTTGTTTTTCAGAGTCCATAGTCTCTCATGGTTCATCTCCCCCCCAATTTCCCTCAACTCCCTTCTCCTCTCCATCTCCCCATGTCCT
>PISX010018588.1:0-40228 GCA_004024625.1 Mellivora capensis | reverse complement strand
TCATGGTTTTGATAACAATGGCAATGACAAAATCCCCTCCCTCCTATTCCTATCACACCCTGTGTACACCTCCACTGTTGCATTTCCCACATTATGTTCTAATTATGTTATGTAATTGTCACAACTATTATTAGACTATGGGCACCACTAGAGTAGGGAAGAAGATATGGGCAGAAAATGTCTAGAGTGGTACCTGGCATTGGTTTGAGCTCCCTAGTTGACAGTTTAGTAAATCAGCACTTTAATGAAAGGGGACATGAATTTTGGTTTTTACTCTGCATGTGGGTAACCACGTTGTATTGCCCCCAAAATCTTGCTAAGCCGACTTGCCATGTAGAAAGAGAAGAGATTTCAGCAAAGAATGTATGGCTAAGACTCTCTCCCATTTGAAAGTTCTATGAGAGCATATTAAAAATACAGTATACACAGCAGAAATATTTTAGAATGTTAAACATATCCCATGGTGATTGAAATCAATGAAAATAAGGATAACCCCAAAAATGAAAACTGCAAATAAAAGATGGTTTTAAAATGTAAGTAGGGGGGCGCCTGGGTGGCTCAGTGGGTTAAGCCTCTGCCTTCGGCTCAGGTCATGGTCTCAGGGTCCTGGGATCTCTGCTTGGCAGGGAGCCTGCTTCCTCCTCTCTCTCTCTCTGCCTGCCTCTCTACCTACTTGTGATCTCTCTCTCTCTGTCAAATAAATAAAATAAAATCTTTAAAAAAACCAAAAAATAAAATGTAAGTAGGGTGTGGCGCCTGGGTGGCTCAGTGGGTTAAAGCCTCTGCCTTCGGCTCGGGTCATGATCCCCGGGGTCCTGGGATCGAGCCCCGCATCGGGCTCTCTGCTTGGTGGGGAGCCTGCTTCCTCCTCTCTCTCTCTCTGCCTGCTTCTCTGCCTACTTGTGATCTCTGTCTGTCAAATAAATAAGTAAAATCTTAAAAAAAAATAAAAATAAAATGTAAGTAGGGTTCTGATTGATGAAAATAAAAATTGAGTTAATCTTCTGAGTGTCCTATTTCTCAGTTTAACTCAGTCTTTCATTTTCTTTAAGAGAAAAGCATTTTATATAACTTGAATTTGTGATGATAAAGCAAAAATAAAAAGTAAGAAGCCACTTTCTCTCTTAAGGAAATGTGCTCCTAGACAGGAAAGACTAATAGAGACTGGATTTTTCCTCCTACCTAAAAACTGGAAAAACTAGAGGTTGGTCAAGGTAGGTAATTCCCTGAGCTCCTCAGATGAAGAGGATGTATCTGTGTCTGCACTACTGTGATTTCTAAGTAAGACCATTCTATGTGAAGTGCCTGGCACAAGAATAATAATAGTTAACATGTATTGACCGCCTCGTGCATTTTAGGCCCTGATATAAAAGTCATCATACAGACTGCTATGGAGGGAATGCAAATTCCCTCAAAATGTATAACTTGCGGTGTGACTCTCTATGCAGATGGGATCTTTGGGAGGTAATTAGGGTGAGATGAGGCCATGAGTGTGGGGCCCTCGTGATGGTATTAGGAGCTTTACAAGAAGAAGAGGGGAGAGAGAGATGGGAAGATAGTGAAAAGGTGGTGGTCTGTAAGCCAGGAAGAGGGTCCTCACTAGAAAGCAGATCCTGCCAGAACTTCGATCTCAGAGTTTCCTGCTTCTAGAACCATGAGAAAATAAACTTCTGTTGTTTAAAGCACCCAGTCTCTGGTATTTCTGTTATGGCAGCCCAAGCAAACTAACACATACTCATTCATTTTATCATCATAACAGCTCTCTGAAATAGGTCCTATTCTTACTGTCTTTCTACAGAGAGAAAAACTGGGGTTGAAGAAAGTGACTTGCCCAGGGCCACAGTGATTCCAACCCATGCAGTCAGACTCCAGACGTGTGCTCTTAACCACTGTGCAGTATGTGAAAACACAAGAGCAAATTCTCAAACATAAGCCACCTGTTAGTACCGACAAACTCATTGGAGGAGGCGCCCTGCCAGCTCACTGAAATGCCCTCGTGTTCCATGTTGTTTTTCCTCATGGGACAGGGTGTAGTGCAGCTGGTGTAGTCATTTGGTTGCTCACTTATAGTGATACGATGGAAAACAATAACTGTTGGTATTGAGCCCAGAGGATAGGCCTTTGGAGCTGTGGGGTTGGGGGATAGATAGGACACTCAACTTGGCCCTTTAAAAATGAGATTGACCTGAACAAGAGTTCTTTGTATCCCAGTTTGGGTAGCTGCAAGACACACCCCAAAATGGTGCCCATGACCTTGAAATCAGAGTTCCCAGGGTTGCACATTTCTAGACCCATGAGGCTTAGCTTACTGGGTAGTTGTGCATTTACTGGCTCCTTCTTCCTGCCTCTAAATGCAAAGTTGGTCTTTCTGTGGACACGATACTAGTATCATTCTCTTTCCCCTACATACAGATGGAGCATACAAAGGACCCAGATGGATTTGTGGTGACTTGAGGACAAGGTTTCAGCGGGAGATTATACTAATCACCAACTCAGTAGGCCTGTGAGCTTGAGTTCTACGAAGGTAAATATACAATGTTTTCCATAAACACTAAATTAAATGCAAACATACTTTTATATTGTCATTACTTTGAAGAATTTTATCTTTCAGAGCAAAGAATTATCTCTAACTCAGAAATTCAGTCCATGCTTCACTTAGAAGAGTGTTTGTTTTTCTAAATCTAATCCTCAGAAATCAGCCACAAGCTTCCCAAATATTTCAATCTTGTTAATAATGCTTGCTTTAAATTCAAATCCCATTTCTCAACATCTCTTTGAAATAGTCAAGAAGCCCTGTCATTTTCCAGCTATTCCTAGTATGTTAAGAGGATTTCAAAGCTATCTATTAATGAGCCCTGCTCCCCCCTGTCTGTCCCCACTGCAATTCTGCACAGCAGTAAGGAGGGTGAACGCTTAGTTGGCCCTGGGTTTGGGGAAGGAGGGTGGACTGAGCAAGTCTGAGATGCTGTTAGGGATTGAAATCCAGGGTGTTTGGGTTACAAGTGTGCTACCCACAGGTCACTTTCTTAAGGGTAGATATTTGCTGTTTGGCTTTGGAATGATAGAAGAAAATGGGTAAGACAGACTCTATTAACTGAGTACTCACACCATGCCTGGCTTTGGGCTAAGTGCACAGAGCTCGTTGTGTCGAATCCTTACAGTAATCCCATGGGTAAGTATTATGATTGCTTACCATTTAAACAAATGGAGGGTGAGAGGGGTTAGATAACTTGCTTACTTAGGAGAAGTAAGGTGGCAAGGCTATTTAGTGGCACAGACAGGATTTGAACCCATCTGTCTGAGCCCAGCATCTTAGTGTGTAGCCCCAGGCAGTGCTCCATTTGCTCCACATAGATGATTAGGGGGAGTCAATGGAAGGCACCAGAAGGAAGCGTTTCTCACTTCCATAGATGAAAAAATGACAAGATGCTATTTTTCAACATTAATTGAGCAAACATTTGTTAACCATCAATGATATGTGGGACTCTTAGAAGGATATTAACCTCTGAGAGGGGTGGTGGGTCAGAGGCACTGTGTTAGAAGGACTGTGTTGCGAGCACTCTGTTAGGAACACTGGCATTTTCAGACATGGACTCTAGTGTAGCAGAATCTTCTCTCCTTTTGCTTATGTTAAGAGCCAGAATGTAAGCAAAAAGCTCCCTCATCTATTTGGGACGAAAGTGCTGAGATAGTCATTCAAAGTTCTTAACGGTTTTTCAGACCTTCCCGAAGATTCCCTGGGGATATCTCAAAATTCAGTTCAGTGAGTGTTGAATAAGTGCTGACAGGATGCAGAGCAGAGGGTTTGTACTGAGGAGACAGAGGTGACTAAGAGGTCTTCTGTCCTTGAGGAGCTCTCAGTCTAATGGGGGCCATTTTTCTGTTCCAGGTGCAAATGCAGAGATTGTGTCACTCGGGGAAATAGATAAATGTCTGAGTGTCTCTATTCCAGATAGGCTTTGAACATCAGTGCACAAACATCTGCAGTATAATACCATGGGAAAACAAATGTAAAGTTATCAGGAAAAAGGAGGGGTGGGTAGAAAAGGTCAGGATGATAGAATTACTCCTGGAAAATTATTCGTACATTGTGTGCAGGTTTTGGAAGTCAGCTGCTCTTCAGCTTTCCAGCTGTCAAAGCAAACAGGGAAAGATGATCAGTCACAAGGCTCATAGAGGCCACAGAAACATATCCGCTCCTCAAGAAAGGTAGATGTTTTTCCTGGTTTCGAAAACTGGGAAAATTTTTTGCTCTCTACCTTCCTGAAGGAGAGCTGTGTGAAAGATTGACCCATGTCCTCCGCTTCACAGCATGTTCCAGTAATAAACACAATTGCTTTTTCCAAGCGGCAGCTTATTAGCACACCAGCTAAGTTAATAATGCCACAGTGACATTCCAGAAACAAACATCCTCTGGAGCCAAAGTGGTCAGTCCAGGGCCAGGCTGACTATTGCTCTGGTATAACCTGGGGCTGGAAATGTACCTCTGGGAATATATTCTGAGGTGGTCTCTGGAAAGGAGGTAGCTGTTTCACTTTTTTTTAAGACCAGGTACACTCAACCTCAGGCTTATGGCAGTTTGATCACCTGTTGTGGGTTTTTTTTGTGGTTCACATGTGTCTTGGAGTGAGGCAGGCATTTATCTCTGCTCTGTTACTCAAGTTATATCACTGTGAGTGATTTGCCTACCCCTCCTAAGTTTTATTTTTCCTCCTCTATGAGTTGGGAGAGTAATATGGCCTTCACAGGTTCATTGGGAAAGCAGGGGAGACTATGTACACATTCACAAAGCTCTATGTTCAGGGCAGAGCAAACACGCTTTTAAGAATGGTTAGCACATCACAATTGCTGCTAATTTGGGTAAAAATATCCTTATCTTTTATATATTGCAGAGGGATGGATGTCCTTTTTTCTTTCATTACGTTAGTGTCATCAAAAACTTCTATGACATTAGTATTTTTGGTGCATTTTTGTCCCTACTAAGGATTTAGTATAGCATTTGTAATACCTTCTTTAATTTTGAGTAATTTTTTATATAATCCCAAAACTTTTTGCTAAAAGCCAGGACATACACCTGATCATCTTAGGTTTATGAAAGAAAATGTAAGACCAAATGAAACAAAAGCGCTTCAGACCAACACGACGCTTCCCTAGGCTTTACCAAGACCCTGGGTTAGCATCTGGTAGAAAACCACATCCAGGGGCACCTGGGTGGCTCAGTGGGTTAAGGGTCTGCCTTTGGCTCAGCTTGTGATCTGGGCTCCTGGGATCGAACCCCACATGGAAACCCACATCCGGCTCAGCAAGGAGTTTGCTTCTCCCTCTGCCCCTCCCCCCCAGCTGGTGCGCTCTCTCTCTGCCCTCACTCTCTCTCAAATAAATAAATAAATAAAATCTTTTAAAAAAAAAAGAAAAAGAAAGAAAACCACATCCATAGCTTAAAGAAATGCACTGGAGACCTGTGAGGCTGTGGGTCTAATTTTAATTAAAATTAAGATTTCCAGAAGGAGTAATTTCGTTAATGTCTTTGGTTAATAGACAAGTACTAATTTGCATATCTGGACAATACAAACTCAAAGGAGGTGATCAAGGCTTGCATGTAAAAGGCTCAGAAGGCAAATTGCTGGCTGACCTCCATCAGCCATTTGTCTAGTCTACAGGCCTGTACCTCTTTCAGTGCTCAGAGCTGTAAATGTGTGCCTGCTCTGTTTTTCTAATTGTGCCTCTTTCTTTCTCCCTCTCAGGACGAGTCTCTCTTGAGTCTCTTGAGTCTTTTGTGTAGCTCCCCTCAGGTTAGGTGACCCAGGAGCCAGCTGAGTCTCTGACCCACTCTCAGTTCTCAGGGGACTCATCAGCAGATTTGTCTCAGTAGATACTCAGGGAGATGTGGGTCGACATTACATGGTTTCTGTTGTGTTTCCCTAGGAATAGGTACAGTTTGAATTTCAACAACTATTTGTTGGAAATCAGAGCCCTGTAGCTATGAGTCGAATTCCTCCAGCATGGCATGGG
Source organism: Mellivora capensis (assembly GCA_004024625.1). Taxonomy (NCBI): domain Eukaryota; kingdom Metazoa; phylum Chordata; class Mammalia; order Carnivora; family Mustelidae; genus Mellivora; species Mellivora capensis. The sequence continues at coordinate 34,216 of PISX010018588.1, read as the reverse complement.
GCATTGCATAAGGTCACACTATCTCCGTCCTATTTCATAGTTCGATTTGGATGGTAGACTGGAGAACATCTCATTAAGTGTGCAGATTAGATCATGATAAGTAGGTGGCTTGAGGACCTGGGAGAGAACAATTTGATTTCAGAGTAACCTTAGAGAATGAGTCAGAAATAGAGGAAGGTTAGGCAGGATTTTATGAACATATATACACATACACAAATACAAACACACACACATGCACAGAGAGAGAGAGTGAGAACAAGAGAGGGAGAAAGAGAGACTGAGATCATTATATCCTGTGTATTTCTCAATGCGTGGCACAGAGTATAATCACAGAATAATATCAGTTTAGTTGAATTAATCTAATGAAGATTCCCTCAAAAAGATTAGGACAGCCTTTCTAGCAACCTGGTTCACAAAGATATCCAAAGTTAAGGATTTTTTTTAATAATATTTTTTAATCAACTAAAAAAACAAATTTTTACCTATCTTCAATGTTAGTTGTTTTAGTTGCTAAAGCAAAAACATTTTGTAGAACAAAAAAGAAACAAAAGCTGGTGTCCTTTTTATGCCTTTTATTTCCCCTTCTCTTTATCCTAAAGATGTGGTTGAAGCTCCAATAGATGCTGATGTAACTTTTAATTTAGATTTGTGGTAGAGCTTTTTTCCCCCCACCATTTATTCTTTACACAAAATTCCCCCACCCATGAGGAAGTACCAGGTCCTTGGTAATTCTGTGCCATGCCATCTCTCCCCTCCACAGCAAACACTGTTGGGATAGACAGACCTATTGAAATTGTCAATATCTAAGATCCTCTGGAGTGCACAGGATGACCAAGAACTGTCAGAAGATGGATGTCTAGTGGAAGGGTGTCTTTGTCCACCGTTTATCCTGCTGCATGACCTCAGAGAGAGCATGGCTACTTAAAGGAGTATTACTCAGGCTTGAAAAGAATGAGGGGCACATGGATGGCTCTGTCCTTTAGGGTCTGACTCTTGATTTTTGGCTCAGGTCATGATCTTAGTGTTGTGAAATGGAGCCCCACATTGGGCTCCGTCCTGGGCATGGAGCCTGTTTAAGATGCATTCTCTCAGGGCACCTGGGTGGCTCAGTGGGTTAAGCATCTGCCTTCAGTTCAGGTTATGATCCACGGGCCCTGGGATTGAGCCCTGCATTGAGGAGGGGTGTTCAGCAGGGAGTCTGCTTCTCCCTCTCTCTCTGCCCCTCACCCACTTTGTGTGCGCATGCACGCGCGCTCTCTCTCTCTCTCTCTCTCCCTCAAATAAATAAATAAAGTCTTTAAAAATAAAAAAGAGAAAAGAAATGCTTTCTCTCTCCCCTGACATGCCCCTCCCCCCCACCTCCACTTTCATGCACACTCTTTCTCTCATTATCAAAGAAAGAAAAATGAAATCTTACCATTTGCAATGACATGGATGGAACTAGAGGGCATTATGCTGAGTGAAATAAGTCAGTCAGAGAAGGAAAAATACCATATGATTTCACTCATATGTGGAATTTAAGAAATAAAGCAAATGAGCAGAGGGAAAAGAAGAAAGAGGCAAACCAAGAAACAGACTTGTAACTGTAGAGAACAATCTGATGGCTCCCAGAGGGGAGATGGGTAGGGGATGGGTGAAACAGGTCATGGGGATTAAGGAGTGCTCTAAATACCAGAACAAGCACCTGGTGTTGTATGGAAGTGTTGAATCACTGAATTGTACATACTAAACTTACTGGAATTTAAATAAAAACATAAATAAATAAAGGAGTGGCCTGCTTTGGGGGATGGCCTCCCCAAAACAGGCTGGTTCATATTCGTATCAAGTTCAGGAAGTTTCTTTTGCTGTGGGACCTCTGGCCACTGCCCCAAGCAGCTATTTCTCTCATTACCCTCCTCCTTCAACAGTGTTTGGTTTTAGTGTTTCACACTTTTTTTGGTAAGCTTTAAATAAAATCCACCCCGGTCTAGAGAACTTACAACTTGAAACAAAAAAATTCTCACTTACTTGGTGGATTTTTCTCAGCATCTTTAGATGTTTTCATTATTGTCAGCAGTTAGACTAAATTTAGAGGAAAAAGAGATTTGAAACAATTAATCGTTAACTCTTGATGGGCTAGATAAAATTATTGTTGGGCTTTTTATTTTCTTACCTACATTTGCTATTTGTTCGATGAAGTCTCCTTGGAACTCTGGTGCTCTGGAAGCCAAATTTTGGGGAAAAACAAACCCAGGATTAAATACAGATAGATATTTTTCCCTTCCTGCTTGTGTGACTTCTGGATGCTCCCAGCTCTGTAAAATTAAAATGATGAGACCTACTTCCCATGACTGAAATGCTGATTAAAAGCTCTGATCTACGTTAAGCTCTTAGCATAGCTCATGGAATATAAGGGGTAGTTATAGCATCAACAAAATGAAAAGGCAGCCTACTGACTGGGAGAAAATATTTGCAAGTTATTTATCTGATAAGGAGTCCATATCCAAAATATATAAAGAATTCATACAACTCAACAGCCAAAAAACCAACAATCTGCTTAAAAAATGGACAAAAATTCTGAATATTTTTCCAAAGAAGACAGAGATGTATATAGGTACATGTATATAAGTACATGTAAAGATGCTCAATGTCACTAATAAGCAGGGAAAAGCAAATTGAAACTACAGTGAGATACCACCTCACACCTGTTAGAATGGTTGTGAAAAAAAGGACTAGAGATGACAAATACTGGAGGTGATGTGAAGAAATGGAAACCACTGTGTGCTGTTGATGGGAATGTAAATTGGTGTGGTCAGCATGGAAAACAGTATAGAGTTTCCTCAAAAAATTGAAAACAGAACTACCATATGATCTAGTAGTTCAACTTCTGTGTAAGAAACCAATACTAATTCAAAAAAGTATATGCCCCGTGATGTTCATTGTAGAATTATTGCAATATACAAGACTTGGAAACAACCTAAATATCCTTTGGTGGGTAAGTGAATGAAGAAAATGTGGTATATAGTCAGAATGGCTAAAATTAACAAGTCAGGAAATGACAGATGTTGGTGAGGATGTGGAAAAAGGGGAAGCCTCCTACACTGTTGGTGGGAATGCAAGCTGGTGTAGCCACTCTGGAAAACAGTATGGAGGTTCCTCAAAAAGTTGAAAATAGAGCTACCCTATGACCCAGCAATCATACTACTGGGTATTTACCCTAAAGATACAAATGTAGTGATCCGAAGAGGCATGTGCACCCGAATGTTTATAGCAGCAATGTCCACAACAGCCAGACTATGGAAAGAGCCTAGATGTCCATCAACAAATGAATGGACAGAGAAGATGTGGTATACACACACACACACACACACACACACACACTAGAATACTACGCAGCCATCAAAAGACATGAAATCTTGCCATTTGCAATGACATGGAGAGAACTAGAGGGTATGATGCTGAGCGAAATAAGTCAATCAGAGAAAGACAATTATCATATGATCTCCCTGATATGAGGAATTTGAGAGGCAGGGTGGGGGTTGTGGGGGGTAGGGAAGGGAAAAATGAAACAAGATGGGATTGAGAGGGAGACAAACCATAAGAGACTCTTAATCTCACAAAACAAACTGAGGGTTGCTGGGGGGTAGGGGGTAGGGATAGGGTAGCTGGGTTATGGACATTGGGGAGGGTATGTACCATGGTGAATGCTGTGAAATGTGTAAGCCTGATGATTCACAGACCCATACCCCTGGGGCAAAGAATACATTATATATTAAGTAAAAAAAAAGAAAATGTGGTATATACATAAAATGGAACATACTTTATCCATAAAAAGTAATTACATCTTGGCATTTGAGACAACACAGATGACCTTGGGCATTTATGTGGGCATAACCAACTGAAATCAGTCAAACAGAAAGACAAATACTGTATGATTCCACTTATAAAGTGGAATCTAGAACAAGAACAAAACTCAAAAACCAAGTTCGTAGGCACAGTGAACAAATTTGTGGAGGGAAAGGGGATGTGTGAAATGAGTGAAGGGGGCTGAAAGATACAAACTTCCAGTTATAAGATAAATAAGTCATAAGAATGTAATATAAAGCACAGTGACTCTAGTAATACCGCTGTTGGGTATTTGAAAGTTGCTAGGTCTTCATCACAAGAGAAAAAGAAAAAAAATTTGTAACTGTGTATGGTGATGAATATTAATTAGACTTATTTTGATCATTTTACACTATATACAAATATTGAATCATTATGTTGTACACCTGAAAATAATACATCAGTTACACCTCAATAAAAAAAATTCTGGCATAGCCACAGTGAGAGAATAATTCTTTCAAATGACTTTAGGTAGTCTTTTTTGTTTTTTAAAGATTTTATTTATTTGAGAAAGAGAGGGAAGGGTGAGGATCAGATTCCCTGCTGAGCAGGGAGCCTGACACGGGGCTCAATCCCAGGACCCTGGGATCATGACCCAAGCTGAAGGCAGCTGCTTAACTGACTGAGCCACCCAGGTGCCCCACTTTAGATAGTCATTTAATTATATAGTCTAGTAGAATGTGTTCTAAATAAAAAAAGAAAACCAAACAAACACAAAAACAATAAAAAAGACAGACATTATTATTTAGTAATGGATTAATTAGTAAGACTTGGAACTGTAGTCATAGTGAAAATAGTCACATTAAAATATTATCAGATTTGAGACTTGTTTATGTTTGAACAAATACTCATTTAAATTCCCTGTACCAACTGATTCAGTCCCCCCAAAAAGAATGGGAATGAGTTAGAGGAGAGAAAGAAGTGATACCTAGGTAGACCTGTAACAGCATTCCCATTCTGTGCTTTCCAGACACTGATGTTTTATGACTTGTTAGGAAGCACAGCAGAAGAGAGGGTTCTGTGGTCAAACACATTTAGGAAATAGTTACCATTGCAGGAAATGGACTGGTGTTGCCTTGGGTTATTAAGGTCAAAAACCTAGGAATCACTTTTGCTTCCCTCTTTCTCTCACCATATGCTTTTTCAATATACTAGCCAGTCTTCTCTCATTCATTTCCAAAGTGTGTCCTTGGGCTCATTACCTCTCTCTGTATTCTCAGCTATCCCCATGCAAACAGTTTATCTTAAGCTATGATGCAACCTACCTGCCCACCACCATGCCCCCCCACTTCTAGAGTGACCATGCAACACAATCCCAGTGCTCCATTCCCCTGTTTAGAGCCCTCTGTAGCTTCCAAGTGTACAGAGAATAAATCCAAATGGTTTCCTCATCCTTCTGTCTCTCTGACCTCATCTGATACTACTGCTTCATTCTGCTCATTCTACCCCGCAGGCCTTATTTCTGTCCTTGAATATGACAGTCTTACTTACTGCTGAGGCCCTTTGTTTGGGGAGCTCTTCTGGAGCTCCTTTTTGTAGCTACCTCCACACATCACCTACCCTTACATGCTGTTATCACATCTGTTTTATGTTATGTATTTTTAGAGATTATTCCACCATCAGAAATGATACTATTCATTTACTTATAATTTGCTCCTAGGGCCCAGAACAGTGCTTGGTATCTTGTGCTTACCTGTTTATTGGATGAGCACATGAAATTCTGGTTGGATAGCAGCAGGTGCTAGACCTCACACAACCTGAAAAATATAGCCATCTTTTTGTTCACTAGTTCTTTCAAGAAATACTCTTTAGCCATTAAATGAAGCACCCTTCGTCTTTCCTGCAATGACATCTTTAGATGAAACTTGCAAGGTTAAAACTTGTTTTCATCCACTTGGGGACACTTTTAAAATTTAAAGTAAGAAAGTACACTTTGGTCGCCATGACTATAAAACTGGACTTGAAGTATTGGAAAATGATATTTTTAGTCATTCAGTTAAATCCTTCTCTTTAGGTATGGAGCAGCTGGTAAACATCACACACTAAACAAAAGTTCTTTTCTTCATTTTATGTTTTACTTTCAGGTGATATATATATTTGATAAGTATAATCCATTTATTTCAAACCCTAAAGCAATTTTAAAAGAACGAATGTCAGATGGATTTATTTTTCAAAATTCTTGGTATGGCTACATGGGATATTTTACTAGATGGAGACTTTAATTTTTAATCAAAGTTAAAAAGACCTTTTTGTCATTAGAAACCAGTTTAGTAATATTTCAGTGTTTTTTTCTTTTTTTGTTGGATTATTTCCTTTGTAGACTTGGGTTTTCAAAGTAACAAACATTTTTTCAAATGAAATATTTGAGAACTCCAATATTTAAAAATTTTAAAATAGATTTTATTTATTTATTTGACAGAGAGAGCCTAAGCAAAGGGAGAGGGAGAAGCAGGCTCCCCGTGGAGCAGGGATCCTGACACAGGGCTTGATCCCAGAACCCTGGGATCATGACTTGAGTGGAAGGCAGCCACTTAACCAACTGAGCCACCCAGGTGCCCTGAGAATGCCAATATTTTAAAACAGAAATATCCTGACTTCAACAAGAATTGTGGTTATTAGTGTGTGAGCTTTGGAAAAATTAATTCTTGAGTCTGTTTTCTCTTCTATAAAATGGGGATAGTAACATTTATTTTATTGACTTGCTGTAAGAATTCAATGTGATACTTCCAGCTAAGTGCTTGACATAAAATAGCCCCACAGTAAGTGCTAGTTATTTTCTATGTTGCTCTCCTTTTACTGCAGTAACATTCATTGTGTTCTGACTGTGTGTCTAGCCCTTGCTAGCTACTAACTATAACTGTGGTAAGATTGGGTTGTTGACCTCAGGCTTAAAGAGGGCCTTTGCATTAAGGACTTTCTAGTGTGGATTGGAGTTTGGTGATAGAGGGTTTCTAATATATATATAAATTTATATGTTATAATTATTATAAATAATAAATAGACTATATATTTACATATATATCTATATATGAAATCTATAAAATCTATATGTATATACATCATACTATATATTTTATATATAGAAAATTTATATAAAATATACAAAATGTATGTGTGTATATATATATGTACATATGTATGTAAAATAAAATACATATACACACATACATATATATAAAATTTACCATAGATGGTAGTCAAAGTTCCAAAGTCAAGCTAAAAAACATTAAGGTATAGAGTTGTAGAGTCACTAATGTTGTGCTCTTGAAACTACTGTAACATTGTGTGTTAACTATACCTCAATTTAAAGAAACCCCAAACATTGGGGTGCCCCACACTGTGTAGGTATCACTCTAAGACTTCTCAGAGTCTTAACTTTGGGAAAGTGCAATCTGACTTTTTAAGAAAAGCTCTGGCAGGGTACCGGCGTGGCTCAGTGGGTTAAGCCTCTGCCTTTGGCTCAGGTCATGATCTCGGGGTCCTGGGACCGAGCCCTGCATCGGACTCCCTGCACGGCGGGGAGCCTGCTTCCCCCTCTCTCTCTGCCTGCCTCTCTGCCTACTTGTGATCTCTCTCTCTGTGTCAAATAAATAAATAAATAAATAAATAAAATAAATAAAAAAAATAAAATAAATAAAATCTTAAAAAAGAAAAAAAAAGTAAAGCTCTGGCAGTTTTGTGCACTATATCAGGGTCTCAATATTCCGTAAACATCGAGTTTTATTGCACATACTTTATGGGACTTTCTAGGAGGAAAGGACATTTATAGTTAAGGCTACATTTTTCTGTTTACTCTTCTTCCCTATGCAAGATTCATGTTGGACCTAAAGATGAATCCCATGTCTACAGGTAGAAAAGAGAAGTAAGGAAGTCACTCTTGGAAGGAGAATGTGCACGAGATAGGTTCTTTGTTGTGGAGTAAGCATTAAGCAACTATTATGGAGTATTATGAATTAAATGAATTTACATATAAATAAATAAATATACATATATATAAATGTATATGTATATGAAATGAATTTAATAAAAAATAGCATAAGAGGAAAATCTGGCATTCAGGTAGTGCTTGGAAAGCTGCATAAAGCCTCAACACACTTGTATTCTAAGATTTTCAACTTCACTATTGAGGAGTTTTGTAATAATTCTGGATTTCATTCTTTTTGTTCTAACCTTGTGACCCTGATAGGGCAATTTTGGTATTTACATAATTCCAGTGCTCTTCCAGAGACTTGTTTGTCTGAAATCACTAACATTTTAGAACAAAACAAACATAGTCAAGCTTGTGAAGATTTAAACATGTTTAGAACTGATTTTATGTGTGTGTGGGAAAGGTGTTACTGTCTGTTCCTCCCTATTTGCTTTTCCCCCTATCTTTTTCCCCCTCTCCTGTTCCAGGTGTCAGAGCCACGAGCCCTACTGTCCTGAGTGTATCCTCATGGGGCCCTCACCCTGGCCACCAAGTGTCTCACTCCCCCCGTTTCCTTGCTAGAGGTAGTCCCTTATCAGTCTACTAAATTCTCACAGGCAAAGCTTGGAGGAAACGTGAGGAGCTCTCCTTTACTTCCCTCAATTCTATACAATTTTAGAGACTTTCTCAAGGCCAGACTCCATCCTTAAGGACTATAACCCAGTGTTTCCCAGTGTTTCTGCCACTGACAGTCTGTCTTACAATGTTCTTCCTTTGACCCCAAGTTTTACAGGAATTTTATCTAGTAAACAGATGAAAGTAAGCATATATTTTACTATTAATTAGAGCTTCAATTTGGCTTGAAATAAATATCAGCATCTTGAGTTCATACGATTTTAATCACAAGGAAATGTACGCGGTATTTAGCCTGTGCATCATAAACATATTTCAAATAAATGAATACCATACAAAGAGAATTTTGATATTAAAAAAATTTGATATTAAAAAGAACTTTGATATTAAAAAGGACCCCAGGGGGAATAGGGATTCAAGGCTAGAAAAATCATTAAAACCAAAAGAAAGATACTAATGGTGAAAATTTCAGTAGGCGGTATTCTCTCTGGCTTGTTAGAAGATTTGAAGGGCAAACAGGATTTGATCTTTTGCTCATTTCCTATATATGAATACTTGTCTGTGTATTAACACATATCCTCACTCACTCTCATGTATGCTTACACACCACATGTGTGAACAATTTCTCCCTGGAGAGATTTAGGGGGGAAATTCCTGAAATGTATTTATCTGTATTGATAATTTGTAATATGAAGATCGGTAATGGTCATTCTTCTCCAAAGTTAGCAAATAATAGGGGGTAATCTTAAGCTAGTCTCAGGCAGATTTCAAAAAAAATATTCTGTCAAGGATTGAGTAACTAAGAAAAGAAGAAAGGGCAAACGCCAGCTTCCATTCTCACCAAAAGATGCCTTTATCAGTGGCTTTACCCACAGGGTAAATCCTTAACCATACAGGTCATGTTTATCTTTGAGAATGGACCTTTCTTTTCATGGAAATTTGAAGAAAGCGAGGACCTCAGCTCTTTATAGTATTTAAGAGAGATTCTGTACTACTAGTGGAGGGAACAAACTGGAAAATCAATCAGGAGCTGAAGTGGAGGAAATCTTGGTAAAAGGATGTGAAAAGCACCCGAGAGTTAATGTTGAAAGAGATAAATGAACATGTTGCAAATCTCTACTCCTGTCAAATTTTACAAATGGGGTCCCATTGAGACTAGAGCAAATTATGTGGTTTTCACATGTAACAACAAAGGAAAGGAGAGAAAAGTTCTGGTCTGAGAAGAAACAATTACATTCCTTCTATGAAATGCAATGGTATGTTATCATGTGAGAAAGACTTGTTGGAACAGACAAGAAAGTAACTTTTAGGTATTTGGTAATCAAGAGATTAGGTGTAAAGGAAGTCCCTGTTGAAGAAGAAAAGTAGTTGGGGTGAGCACTGGGTGTTATATGCAACTAAAGAGTCATTGAACACTACAACAAAAAATTATGTTGGCTAACCAAACATAATTAAAAAAAATTCTGCTGGTTCCAGTTAAATTTTAATGAAATTAAATAAATTTAAATATGTTTAAATAAATTTCAATTAAAATTTAACTGGAACCAGCAGAAGTTTTAAAAATATGTACTTAGTTTTAGAATACATTTTGATATACAGAAAACTTGCAAAGATAGTACAGAGCGTTCTCATATATCCCACACCCAATTTCCTCTATTATTAACATATTAGTGTAGCATACTTATCATAGTTAATGCACTTATACTGAAATATTTCATTAATTGAAGTCCGTACTTCATTCAGAGTTCTTAAGTTTTCTCCTGGTGTCCTTTTTCTGTTCCAGGATCCCATCAAGGATATCACAATTAGTTGTCACATCTCCCTTTGTTTCCTCTTGGTTATGATGGCTTCTCAGACTTTGCTTGCTTTTGACGAGTGAAGTTTTGAGGAGTGAAATGTCCCTCAGTTGGAATTGGCTTGATGTGTTTCTCATGATAACACTGGGGTTCTCAGTTCTAGGGAGGAAGTGTGCAGAGATCAAGTGCTGTTCTCATCACACACTTATCACTGTTGATATGAACCTTGACTTGACTTCCCAGCTGAGGTAGTATGTGTTCATCCGGTCTCTCCAATCTCGAGTTACTCTTTTCCCCTTTCTCATACTCTTTGGAAGAAGACAGTATAAATGGCCCATGCCTAAGGAGTGGAAAGTTGTACTCTATCTCCTTGAGAGAGGAGTATCTACATCAATTATTTGAAATTATCCTGCATGGGAGCTTTGTCTCTTCTTCCCTATTATGTATTCAATCAGTATTTACATTAATATGGACTCATGGATATTTATTTTATACTTTGAATTATAACTCAGTACTATTTTACTTATTTTGTTGCTCAAGTTTTTTGATTTTTGGTCATACAGAGTTCTTTCAGTTGACTCCTATGTCTTGTTGATGTACTCTCATGATTGTGATTGTTAAGTTTTTTAAAAAAGAATTTCCTTACTTCTGCTACCGTAAGAACTTCCAGGCTCATCTTGTTTATTTTTTGCCTTTATCCTAGGATCGCCATTTTTTCCAAAGTCTTTGTTCTCTTCATTGGAGAATGGTTTTATAAACCAAGATATGGGCACTCACTGTACACAAGCCTGAGTGTAGACAGGGGACACAGAGGGACCTCCTAGTAGCTGTCTCTTTATCCCCACCCCACCCCATTTTATGGGAAGCCCAGAAAATTATAGAAAGTGGTCAGTGAAAATGAAAACTGCCTTATTTATCTGCCCACTAAGCCTTGGTACACAGAGATTCATTTGCAGGGGGCTTCAGGCTTCAGTTTAACCTATAGTCATGGTAAGATTTGTTAAGCATGTACTAAAGTTGCTGCAGATATACACAGCCTGGCATTTGCAATCTGCAGTTCACCTCACCTTTGAAAATTTCTTGTAAGAAGTTGTCTTGCTCAGTCTCAATATGTGGGGGTTTATAGTTTGTAGTTTGAATTTCAGTGCACAGAATCTGATTGTTTGGAGCCATATTTCACTTTGTAGCTGAGCACCCGAATAAATGTGTTCTCTCATCAAACTAAAGAAGCAAACAAAAATACCCCAAGCTAGAAGAAATAGAATGCCTGCTATCCTTCCGTGCCATGAACCCAATAATATTCCCACTTGCCATTGCACGTATCCAAGCTGCAAGGTGCAAATCAGCCATCACACATTTCTCTGCCAGGGGAGCAGCATGCCTTGCTATGTGATCAGAAGTGCATTGCAAGTGAAACTTAGCCAGCTGCTTTTCCAGAGCTTTGATTCTCTTAGGAAAGTGAGAGAGAAAAAAAGCAGGTTTTAAAATAGAACCAACAAAAAAGAAACAGGTACACAAATTGGATAATTGTTATGGAGAGCATTGTGGTCAAGTGTTCTAACAGGTCAGCTGGTCTCTGTCTCCAAGGCAGGTGCTGTCTTCATGCTGCCGTTATATTTAATGGTTAGGTAAGCTCATACCTAGTTTTTGTTCAATGTCCTTGACAAGTCAGAACATAGATTACACATCTCTAAGGTTTCATTTCTTTTCCTAGGGAGAAGGATATAGTAGTAGAGAGAAGAGTATAATCTATGGAGATCTCATTCTTAACTCCTCAAAGAGGCTTTGGACGTTATATTTGGAAGTTATATTTTAAGCCTAAATTAAGGAAACAAGGGTCAGCATAGGCAAGAAGGGGTGCTGGCACTGAACATTGTTTCTTACACCCCACATTTCAGCCACATTTTCAGGGAATCTTTGATAAATGTCCAAACCCAGAATACAGTGTGATTTCAACAATTTTATCAAGGCTTTTTGGATACAAAGATGAGAAAGAGACTGGCACAAATGAAGGGAGATAATTAAAAGAATTAGCAATGAGTATCATATATTTAAGGAATGGAAATGACATTCCATCAAGCCTATGAGAGGGGTTGGAGTTAAAGGGTTCTCAGAGAGTCCTAGAGTCAGCAAATATTTACTAAGTGACTGTCAGGTACTTGGGGTCACGAGAATGAAAATTTCAAAGTCATTGCCTCAAGGAGCTGGCATTGCAATGGGACAATTCAAACAGGAAACACGCAAATGGATTAATGGAGGAAATTTCAGATACTGAAAAATTCTATGAAGAAAATAAAATAGGGAAACGTAATAGACAGGAATGGGGCAGGAGATTCTATTTCAGTTCTGGTAATCAGGAAAGGCCTTTGGGAGGAGATGACGTTTGAATTATGAGAGGAAGTTGGGCATGTGAAGATCTGGGGAAGATGCTTCTAACTAGAAGGAACATGAAGTGCAAAGATTCTGAAACAAAACTGAACTTAAAATGTCTGAAGGACAGAAATAAGGCTGATGTGGCTCAACTTCAGGAATTGGGGAGAAAAGTAAGGGTGATAATGTTAAAGGAGTAAGCAGAGAACTGATTATAGAGGGCCTTTTAGACTTGGGTAAGAAATTTTTATTTTAATGAGGAGACAGTGGAAATTTGTCAAGGAATAATGAACAGTGTGGTAACTGATCCTGCTGCCATTTGTAGAACTGACTGATATTAAAAGGAGGGTGCAGAAATTGAGAGATGGTGATGAGGTGGGGTGCAGGGTTGGTGAGTGGTGGTAGATTCAGGGCAGTTCTGAAATAGACCTCACTGGACTTGCTGTTGGTTTAGATACAGAAAATGAGAAAGGAGAGGAATTAAGGATGACTTTGTAGGATTTTTAATCTGATTAACTGAGGGGAGGTTGGTGCCATTTGCTGAAAAGAGGAAGACAAGAAAGACCAGGGAATCCAAAAAGTCTTTTGTCCATGTTAAGAGTGAGGTAATGATTAGAGGGTCATATGGAGATGGGGATTAGGTGGTTGGATATCTGAGTGTGAAGTTCAGGGGCAAATTAAGATTGCTGATGGGGAAAAGGAAATTATTAGAACATATTTCCATTTTTATTTATTTTTTTTGTTGTTTTTGTTTTTCTATTTTATTTTATTTCTTTTTTAGTGTTCCAGAATTGTTTATACACTACACCCAGTGCTCCATGCAATACGTGCCCTCCATAATACCCACCACCAGGCTCATCCAACCCCCAACCCCCCCTTCCCCTCCAAAACCCTCAGTTTGTTTCTCAGAGTCCACAGCCTTTCATGGTTTGTCTCCCCCTCTAATTTCCCCCAACTCCCTTCTTCCTCTCCATCTCCCAATGTCCTCCGTGTTATTCCTTATGCTCCACAAGTAAATGAAACCATATGATAATTGACTCTCTCTGCTTGACTTATTTCACTCAGCATAATCTCTTCCAGTCCCATCCATATTGATACAAAAGTTGGGTATTCATCCTTTCTGATGGAGGCATAATACTCCATTGTATATGTGGACCATATCTTCTTTATGCATTCGTTCATTGAAGGGCATCTTGGTTCTTTCCACAGTTTGGTGACCGTGGCCATTGCTGCTATGAACATTGGGGTACAGATGGCCCTTCTTTTCACTACATCAGTATCTTTGGGGTAAATACTCAGTAGTGCAATTGCAGGGTCATAGGGTAGCTCTATTTTTAATTTCTTAAGGAATCTCCACACTGTTTTCCAAAGTGGCTGCCCCAACTTGCATTCCCACCAACAGTGTAGGAGGGTTCTCCTTTCTCCACATCCTCTCCAACACATGTAGTTTACTGTCTTGTTAATTTTGGCCATTCTAACTGGTGTAAGGTGGTATCTCAACGTGGTTTTGATTTGAATCTCCCTGATGGCTAATGATGATGAACATTTTTTCATGTGTCTGTTAGCCATTTGTATGTTTCCATTGGAGAAGTGTCTGTTCATGTCTTCTGCCCATTTTTTGACATGATTATATGTTTTCTGTGTGTTGAGTTTGAGGAGTTCTTTATAGATCTTGGATATCAGCCCTTTTTCTGTAGTGTCATTTGTGAATATCTTCTCCCATCCCATGGGTTGCCTTTTTGTTTTGTTGACTGTTTCCTTTGCTGTGCAGAAGCTTTTGATCTTGGTGAAGTCCCCAAAATTCATTTTCACTTTTGTTTCCTTTGCCTTTGGAGACATATCTCTTTTTTTTTTTTTTTTGACATTTTTATTTATTTATCTGACAGAGATCACAAGTAGGCAGAGAGGCAGGCAGAGGGGGAAGCAGGCTCCCCGCTGAGCAGAGAGCCCTATGTGGGGCTAGATCCCAGGACCCCGGGATCATGACCCGAGCCAAAGGCAGAGGCTTTAACCCACTGAGCCACCCAGGCGCCCCTGGAGACATATCTTGAAAGAAGTTGCTGTGGCCGATGTTGAAGCAGTTACTGCTTATGTTCTCCTCTAGGATTTTGATAGATTCCTGCCTCATATTGAGGTCTTTTGTTCATTTTGAGTTTATCTTTGTGTATGGTGTAAGGGAATGGTCGAGTTTCATTCTTCTACACATAGCTGTCCAATTTTCCCATCACCATTTTTTTTTTTTTTTTGAGGCTGGAGTCATGTTTATTGGGAGACAAGTGGGTGTCACAACCACTAATGTATGTCCGTTGGGGATGGGGGCGCAGGGCGTGGTTCCCAATACCCCCACCTGGGGACTCATTCCTGGATGTAGAGGTTGCTGGGGGCAGTGGGGTCATCTGCTGGGCGTGTCTCCACCACCACAGGCCTGGTCTGACCCTGGAGCCCACACCTGCACTCCATGCTTCCAAAAGGCCTGGAGGCGACCCCCGACCATAGCCACGGCTTCCACCGCCTCAGTCATGGGGATCTCTGGAGTTTGAAGCCCCCGGACTGGGGCTCCCTCCGGGGTCACCAACTTCAGAGACCCGTCCATCAACACTATCACCTTGTCTTCCTCTACCTGGGTCACCTGTACCGGTCCCCTGTGCTCTATTTGACAGGAGAAGTTCAAAAAGCCCATTCCTCTGGGTTCTGCCTTCCTCCGCTAGGCACCCCCTCCATTCCCAAGCTCCAGGCTAACCCCTGCCCATCACGAGGTCGGGCTGGTCCCCATCACCATTTATTGAAGAGATTTTTTCCTGTTTTGTTGAAGATTATTTGACCATAGAGTTGAGGGTCCATATCTGGGCTCTCTACTCTGTTCCACTGGTCTGTCTGTTTTTGTGCCAGTACCATGCTGTCTTGGTGATCACAGCTTTGTAGTAAAGCTTGAAATCAGGCAACGTGATGCCCCAGTTTTGTTTTTCTTTTTCAACATTTCCTTAGCAATTCTGGGTCTCTTATGGTTCCATACAAACTTTAGGATTGTTTGTTCCAGCTCTTTGAAAAATGCCAATGGAATTTGATCAGGATGGCATTGAAAGTATAGATTGCTCTAGGCAGTATAGACATTTTAACAATCTTTATTCTTCTGATCCATGAGCATGGACTGGTCTTCCAACTTTTTGTGTCTTCTTCAGTTTCTTTCATGGTCATTTTGTAGTTCCTTGAGTACAGATCCTTTACCTCTTTGGTTAGGTTTATTCCCAGGTATCTTATGGTTCTTGGTGCTATAGTAAGTGGAATCGATTCTCTAATTTCACGTTCTATATTTATACTGTTAGTGTATAAGAACGCCACTGATTTCTGTACATTGACTTTGTATCCTGCCACATAACTGAATTGCTGTATGAGTTCTGGTAGTTTGAGGGTGGAATCCTTTGGGTTTTCTATATAAAGTATCATGTCATCTGCGAAGAGAGTTTGACTTCTTCATTGCCAGTTTGAATACCTTTTATTTCTTTTTGTTGTCTGATTGCTATTGCTAGGACTTCTAGTAGTATGTTGAACAAGAGTGGTGAGAATAGGCATCCTTGTCATGTTCCTGATCTTAAAGGGAAGGCTGTCAGCTTTTCCCCATTGAAAATGATATTCACTGTGGGTTTTTCATAGATAGATTTTATGAAGTTGAGGAATGTTCCCTCTATCCCTATACTTTGAATTGTCGTAATCAGGAACGGATGCTGTATTTTGTCAAATGTTTTTTCTGCATCAATTGAGAGGACCATGTGTCTCTTCTCTCTTCTCTTACTGATTTGTTCTGTCACATTGATTGATTTGTGAATGTTGAACCACCCTTGCATCCCATGGATAAATCCCACCTGGTCATGGTGGATAATCTTTTTAATGTACTTTTGGATCCTATTATCTAGGATCTTGTTGAGAATCTCGGCATCCATATTCATCAGAGATATTGGTCTGAAATTCTCCTTTTTGATGGGGTCTTTGCCTGGGTTGGGGATCAGGGTAATGCTGGCTTCATAAAAAGAGTCTGGAAGTTTACCTTCTCTTTCTATTTTTTGAAACAGCTTCAAGAGAATAGGTATTCTTTCTTCTTTGAATGTTTGGTAGAATTCTCCAGGGAATCCATCAGGTCGTGGGCTCTTGTTCTTTGGGGGTTTTTGATCACTGCTTTAATCTCATTACTAGATATTGGTCTATTCAGGTTGTCAGATTTTTCCTGATTAAATTTTGGAAGTTTATTGGTTTCTAGGAATGCATCCATTTCATCTAGGTTGCTTAACTTATTGGCATGTAACTGTTGATAATAACTTATGATGATTGTTTCTATTTCCTTGGTATTAGTCGTGATCTTTCCCTTTTCATTCATAATTTTATTAATTTGAGTCCTCTCTCTTTTCTTTTGGATTAGTTTGTCCAATGGTTTATCAATTTACTGATTTTTTTCAAAAAGTCACCTTCTAGTTTCGTTGATATGTTCTACTGTATCTCTAGTTTCTATCTCATTGATCTCTGCTCTATCTTGATTATTTTCCTTCTTGAGTGTGGGGTTGGCTTAATTTGTTGTTGATTCTCCAGTTCTTTAAGGTGTAAAGAGAGCTGGTGTATTCTGGATTTTTCAATTCTTTTAAGGGAGGCTTAGATAGCTATGTATTTACCCCTTAGGACTGCCTTTGCTGTAGCCCATAGGTTTTGGGCCAAAATGTTTTCATTCTCATTGTTTTTCATAAATTGTTTAAGTTCTTTGATTTCCTGGTTGATCTAAACATTCTTAAGCAGGGTTGTCTTTAGCTTGCAAGTGTTTGAATTCCTTCTAAACTTTTTCTTGTGGTTGAGTTCCTGTTTCAAAGTATTGTGGTCTGAGAATATGCAGTGAACAATCTCAATCTTTTGGTATTGTTTGAGCCCTGATTTGTGACCCAGTATGTGGTCTAATCTGGAGAAATTTCCATGTGCACTCAAGAAGAATGAGTATTCTGTTGTTTTAGGGTGGAATGTTCTGTATATACCTGTGAGGTCCATCTGGTCCAATGTGTCATTCAATGCCCCTGTTTCTTGTTTCATTATTGATTTTCTGCTTGGGTGATCTATTACTGAGAGTGGGGTGTTAAGATCCCCTACTATTAATATCAATATTACTCTTTATCTTGAGTAACAGTTGGCTTATGTAGTTGGCTGCTCCTGTTTTGGAGGCACACACATTTACGATTGTTAGATCTTCTTGGTGATAGACCCTTTAAGAATGATGTAGTGTCCTTCTTTATCTCTGACTACAGCCTTTAGTTTAAAATCTAATTTATCTGATATGAGAATTGCTACCCCAGCTTTCTTTTGAGGCCCACTGGCATGAAAGATTCTTCTCCATCCCTTCACTTTCAGTCTGGATGTATCCTTAGTTTCAAAATGGGTCTCTTGTAGACAACATAAGGATGGGTCCTGTCGTTTTATCCAGTCTGCAGTCCTGTGCTGTTTAGGCCGTTCACGTTGAGAGTGATTATTGAAAGACACGTTTTTATTGACATCATGTTGCCTCTGAAGTCCTTGTTTCTATAGATTGTCTCTGTAAATTTCTGTTCTATGACACTCTTGGGTTCTTTCTTTTTTTATAGGACTTCCCTTTAATATTTTTTGTAGTGTCGGCTTGGTGGTCACATACTCTTTTAAGCCTTGCTGGTCTTGGAAGCTCTTTATCTCTCCATCCATTTTGAATGTCAGCGTTGCTGGATAAAGTATTCTTGGCTACATGTTCTTCTCATTTAGTGCCCTGAATATGTCTTGCCAGCCCTTTCTGGTTTGTCAGGTTTCCATGTACAGGTCTGATGTTATTCTGATGGACCTTCCTCTGTTTGTAAGGAATCTCTTCCCCCTAGCTACTCTCAAAAGCTCTTGTCTAAAATATGATTCATTAGTTTTCACAGTCAGGTGTGTTGAGGTCTTTCTAGATTCGTTGATCTTGGAGGGGTGATCTTTCTGCCTCTAGGACACAAATGCTGGTTCCATTCCCCAGATTGGGAAAATTTTCATGGAAACTTTGTTCAACTATATCTTCTAGTCTTTTTTCTTTCTCCTCCCCCTCAGGGATCCCGATAATTCTGACGTTAGAACATTTCATGGCATCATTTATTTCCCTAATTCTGTTTTCATGGCTTGTAAGATGTTTGTTCCAGGCCTCCTCCTGATTCTTTTTCTCTATCAGTTTGTCCTCTAGATCACTAATTCTATCTTTTGCCTCGGTTACCCTAGCTGTTAAGAATTTAGATTAGATTGGATCTCATTGATAGCATTTTTAACTTCTTCCCGGGCATCTTTCACTTCTGCCCTAATTGATTCCGTGTTGTCATTAATGGTTTTCTCCAGCCTAGCCATTGCCTGGGTAATTGTTATCCTGAATTCCCTTTCCTTCATACTGTTTATGTCCATACCCAATAGCTCTGATGGAGAGGGCACAGTCTCTGAATTTTTCCTCTTGGTTGTTCCTCCTCTTAGTCATTTTGGTGAGAGGTGGTTGAGGGGATGTGTGGCTGAGTATATCAACTGTGATCCAGGCAAGGTGCACCCTGGAATGCTTCTGAGCAATCTGAGGAACCAAAAAGAAAGAAAAAAGAAAAAAAGAGAGAGAGAAAGAGAGAGACAGAAAAAAAAAAAAAAGAGAGAGACGACCCAGCCAGAATGGGCCCCAAAGGTAAGATTTATAAGGTATATAAACAAAAATGGACAAACAAAAAGACCGACAAAAGTAAATGACAAGAAAAAAAAAAAAGACCCCAATAAAATTAACCCCAAGTAAAAGATTTATATAATACCAGAACAAAAACAAATGCACAGAAACACTGACGGAAGAAAAAGATGGGAGGATGGTTATAAAACCCCAATGTGAGCAAGGAAGGTTATTTTGATTCTTTCTGGGTGTATCTTGATATCTTTGTTAAAGGACTCAACTTTCCAGAGATAAAGGGAGATTAAAACTGGTTTACATCTAGGGGTAGTATTGATTAGGGAAAGAGGATTACCTGGAAGCTTATATCTATATGTATATTAAAAAAAATAGAAAAGTGAAAGAAAAACACAGGTATATGTATGAAAAAGTTTCAAATTAAAAGGTTATTATGGAATATGTTGTATTGAACCACTCATAATGGTCAATAGGTTAAAAAATTAAAAAGAACAAGAATAGTGAGAATGAATTAAAAATAAAAGTTGTATCTATGAAATATACAGGTTTGGGGGCATTACCGGGAGCTTAATAGCTTGTTTTCCCCTGATGTTGGGGTTTTACAGTTTTAATGGGACCCTGTGGTGGTCGTCCTCTCATTCTTTTGGTTGGCTTTCTGGGGGAGGGGCCTGCCACGTTGTATTTTAGTCAGTCTTGCTCAGGTTGAGTCCTCCTGCCCCCTGTCAAGGGGCTGGGCTCTGTGGAAACCGGTTTCTCAGGCTTTTGTTCTCTGGAGGTTTTTGTTCTTTGGAGGCTTTTTGCAGCTTTTTGGAAGTTTAGAGGAAAGCAAACTGCACCCAGACTTCCTTCTCAGAGAGAAGCCTCAGTCTGCTCCCCTCTGGGTGGTCCAGAACACATAGACTCCTCTGCAAACTCCAGTGAGCCGTCACTGGTCACTGTCTACTTCTGATCCCATTAGCTATAGCTGAAGGTCTTGGTACCCTGAACAAACATGCAATTCAGGCTTAGTTCTTTATCATGGGCTATTCTAAAGAAGACAGTATGGATTAGGCTGTGCATTAACTTCCTGTGGCTGCTTTGACAAATTACCATAGACTTGGCATCTGAAAACAACAGAAATGTATTCTCTCACTGTTGTGGAGGACAAAATCTCAAAATAAAGATAACAGCAGAGCCATGCTCCCTCCTGGAGCTCTAGAAGAGAAATCATTTCTTGCCTCTTCTATTTCTAACTGCCTGATGGCCTGTCTTGACATTTCTTGGCTTGGGGCCGCGTCACTACAATCCCTGCCTCTGTCTTCACATTGCCTTCCTCTTCAGGTGGATCGATCTTCTGTGTGTCTGTTGCAAAACTCCATCCACCTCTGTCTTACAAAAGTATGTATGGTTATGTTTAGGGCCCAAAAGAATAATCCAGAGGGGACATCATCTCAAGATCTTTAACTTTTGCTACATAGGGTAGTGTTCACTCTCTTGTCATATAAGACAATATTCCTATGTTGTAAAGATTAGGATGTGGGCCCAAGTTTTCTGAGGGCCACCACTCAGCACACTATAGACAGGTATTTGAACTCTAGAGGATATTTTCCAGGGCTTTCCCCTACAACAAACATTTTCTAAAGAATAAGAATGGGGATAAATGATGCAAGTTTTGGATTCAAGATTTTGCCTAAATCGGTCTCTGAATAACCATCTCTGAAAAGGATTTGTGATAACTTAACTTAAATGTATCAATTCATAATCCCACTGAACAATAGCACCAGTTGGCCCCATTCTGCTTATGTAATGAGAGAATGTATTTGAATCAAATCTCTTTTCTCCTTGTTGAGTATCTGTATATACAGGATGAAAGTGGCAAATAACTATGGAAGAGGAATTGACTAAATAGGTATTACTGTGAAGCGTGGTAAAACAGTTTATTAAAGAAACAGTCTGCCTTTACCTTGCTGTCTTGTCAATCCAAAAGGGAAAACAGATATAAAAGTAGGAGGTAGCTTCTGGGCTTAGAAGGGGATGAGAGAAAATAGATGTAGTTTTTTTAAGGTTATTGCAGTCATTTCCTCTATCATATGTGTGTTCCCTAATTCTCTCACCCTGCTTTCTGAGTTCAGGAAAGCACATTTAGTTATACTGCTGTCCTTGAGTCAACCTTTCTTGAGGAAATCCTCTTTTGTATAGTTATTCTTGTTAGAGATTTTCCTTCGGTCATCTAACTCCCAAGTCCCACCTACTAAGTTAGAGGAGAGGAATTTTTCTAAGCATCCTGTTAATAACTTTCTCTTGTGGGATGTCTGAAAACCCCAGAGTTATTTCCTGTGAGAAGCACTTTCTTCATGTTTACATCTAGTCTTCCTTATTTGACTTTAAACCAGGACCTGTTTATTCTGTAATCTCTGCAGTGCAGAGCAGCATCTCTGGTTACTAAGCCCAATTCTTTTGCCCCTGTTCTCACCCTTGGAAACGAGAATGGGCTCAGAAATTCTTTGAGGGAAGACTTAAGCTTTCTAGAGGAAGAAAATGGGGTTCCTCTTGGGCTTTTTTAGCTCCTAGAGGAGCTCATTGCTTGCTTCCACCCCCAGAGTAGTCTCTGGAATTGCTGCCCTGTCTCCTCGTGCAGGGAGCCATGGACCACACCCACTAACACTATTTTATTTTATTTTATTTATTGTAGTTTTATTTAAATTCCAGTTAACATACAGAATAATATTAATTTCAGGCATAGAATTTAGTGATCCAGCACTTGTATGCAATACCCGAGTCTCATCACAGAAAATACCCTCTTTAATCCCCAACACTTATTTCATCCCTCTCTCCCCTCTGGTAACCATAAGTTAATTCTTTATAGCTAAGAGGCTATTTCTTGGTTTTCCTCTTTATTTTCTCCCTTTATGTTCATTTGTTTTGTTATTCAAATTCCACAAATGAGTGCAATCGTATGATATTTATCTTTCTCTTACTGATTTATTTCATTTAACATAATACTCTCTAGTTCTAGTGACATCATTGCAAATGGCAAGATTTCATTTTTTTATGGCTGAGTAATATTCTGCTATATATATGTATATATATGTATACACACACACACACACACATACACACACCCCATATCTTCTTTATCCATTCATCACTCATCATTGGGGAAATACAAATCAGAACTACGATGAGATATCACCTCACACCAGCCACAATGGCTAAAATTAACAACATAAGAAATAACAGGTATTGGTGAGGATGCAGAGAAAGAGGAACACTTTTACACTGTTGGTGGGAATGCAAAGTGGTGCAGGTACTCTGAAAAACAACTTGGAGGTTCCTCAAAAAGTTAAAAACAAAACAAAACAAAACACCTTTCTTTTTAGAGGCAGCCAAAAATCAGCTTTCAGTGGAACCTTCTGGGATGGATTAGATATAGGCTTATCTACTTTCCACAATGTCAGGTGGGAAGGATCTATTTGAATTAAACAATAGAATTACTTCTCCAAAAGTATCTTTGACAGCATGTGGTCATAACATCTTGATAATTTCTGAATCATCTAGAGCTAGTCTCCAGACTTGAATGGCTACTTCCAGATACCCAAGACTGGGTGACTTTGAAATTCTTTAGGTGTAGCCAGATATCCCTTGTTTTAATCATTTTTCTCTGGCAGAGTATTTCATAATATAGCCCAGACTGCCCAACACCTCTCTTTGGAAAAACCTTTTTTTTTTTAAGGACAGTAATAAATTGTTCCTCAGTTTTCTCTTTCTCAAGCAAGTTCCTTAATATTTCCTCTTTGGACACATTTTCTATTTCTTTAACCATTTTTAAAAAAGATTTTATTTATTTATTTGACAGACAGAGATCATAAGTAGGCAGGAAGGCAGACAGAGAGAGAGGAGGAAGCAGGCTCCTCGCTGAACAGAGAGCCCGATGTGGGGCTCGATCCCAGGACCCTGGGATCATGACCTGAGCCTAAGGCAGAGGCTTGACCCACTAAGCCACCCAGGCGCCCCTCTTTAACCATTTATAATAGCTCTTCCCTGAGATTTCCTTGCCTTTACATTCATAAGTGAAACTACCCATGATATTCATAGATAGGTCTTCCAGCCACTCAGTATTGTACAAAGTTTATCTTTAGACAAGATATTACCACTCTCATATTTGTTTAAATTGAATATTATGGAGAAATGGCTAATTTTTTGATGATAGTTAATTTTATGTGTCAAGTTGACTGGGTCTTGGAGTGGGTAAATACTTTCTTAAATATTATTTCTGCATGTGTCTTTAAGGGTGTTTCTGAATGGGATTAACAATTAAATCAGGAGACTAAGTAGAGCAAATTGCCTTCTCCAGTGTGGGTGGGCCTCATCTCATCACTTGAAGGCCTGAATGAAATAACAGGCTAAGAAAGAATTCTCTTTACTTGACTGTTTTTAGGCTAGGACATCAGTCTTCCCCTGCCTTTCATTCAAACTCAGACTGGAACTTGCTCCATTACCTCTCCTGAGTCTCAGGGTCTCAGACTTGGGCTAGAACTACACTACTGGGTCTCTTCAGTCTCCAGTTTGCTGATTGCAGATCTTGGACTATTCAACCTCCATAACTACATGAACCAATTTCTTATACAATATTCATCTCTCTCTCTCTCTCTCATTCTCCAATCAACCTGGACTAATACAGTTCTTTTAGGTAGAAAATAAATCTGAGATATCTACTTGTGCCTTGAAACATAACTATTAGAGACTTCTTGAGTCATCCTAATAGGACATGGGAGTAAGCCTCAAGGGGATCTTACCACTTAGAGATGGGAATATTTAGGCATTAAAAAAATGGTTGGTGAAAAAAAAAAAAGGATTGCTATAGGTTATAGCGTCTCTGTGGTCTGGGAAGAATCCTCCCTTGGTGGACCAGGAAATAAGTGAAACTTGGTGATGGCAGTTCTGGGTGCCTAACTATCGTGCTCCCCCCCGGCCCCCAGTAGACAGAATGAGGGTGGCAGTTTCCAGATCTTGAGGGATGGAGGTATTTAGATGTCCAGGAGAACCATGCAGATGAGTTTTGTGTGCTGGTGCTGCAGCCAGTCCCTGACACTGGACATGAGTTTCGAAGTTCTAGACCACATCACTGTCTAGAGGCTTATAGCTCCATTAAAAAAAAGATACTGCTGTAGATAGAAATAATAAAAATCTATAAATTCCTAATAATACTTTGAAAAAGTATACCATGTTGGGTAACTTTGTATACTGCCAGTGCAAAAAAAAAAATCATTCTTCTAAAGGGAAAGGCTTGAGTCTCTGCTGTCTTTCCTTTGTAGATTATAATTCATGACAACCATACAGGTATAAATGTCCCTCCTTCTAGCCTTTCTCTTGAGGTCACAGACCACCAGGAACATAGCTGGAGAGCTCAGCAAGCCAGTTTTTTTTTTAAATTTTAAAATTTTAAATATAGTATATTATTAGCCCCAGAGGTACAAGTCTGTGAATCGCCAGGTTTACACACTTCACAGCACTCACCATATCACATTCCCTCCCCAATATCCATAACCCTTTCACCCTCTCCCTACCCCCCTCCCCCGGCCACCCTCAGTTTGTTTTGTGACATTAAGAGTCTCTTATGTTTGTCTCCCTCCCGATCCCATCTTGTTTCATTTATTCTTTTCCTACCCCCAAACCCCCACATTGCATCTCCACTTCCTCATATCAGGGAGATCATATGATAGTTGTCTTTCTCCGATTGACTTATTTTGCTAAGCAAAATAACCTCTAGTTCCATCCACATCATTGCAAATGGTAAGATTTCATTTCTTTTGATGGCTGCATAGTATTCTGTTGTATATATATACACCACCTCTTCTTTATCCATTCATCTGTTGATGGACATCTAGGTTCTTTCCATAGTTTGGCTATTGTGGACATTGCTGCTATAAACATTCAGGTACACGTGCCTCTTAGGATCACTACATTTGTATCTTTAGGGTAAATACCCAGTAGTGTGATTCCTGGGTTGCAAGGTAGCTCTATTTTCAACTTTTTGAGGAACCTCCATGCTGTTTTCCAGAGTGGTTGCACCATCTTGCATTCCCACCAACAGTGAAGGAGGGTTCCCCTTTCTCCACATCCTTGCCAGCATCTGTCATTTCCTGACTTGTTAATTTTAGCCATTCTGACTGGGGTGAGGTGGTATCTCATTGTGGTTTTGATTTGTATTTCCCTGATGCCGAGTGATGTGGAGCACTTTTTCATGTGTCTGTTGGCCATCTGGATGTGTTCTTTGCAGAAATGTCTGTTCATGTCCTCTGCTCATTTCTTGATTGGATTATTTGTTCTTTGGGTGTTGAGTTTGCTAAGCTCTTTATAGATTTTGGACACTAGCCCTTTATCTGATATGTCGTTTGCAAATATCTTCTCCCATTCTGTCAGTTGTCTTTTGGTTTTGTTAACGGCTTCCTTTGCTGTGCAAAAGCTTTTGATCTTGATGAAGTCCCAGTAGTTCACTTTTGCTCTTCAGCAAGTCAGTTTTATTACTTGTCACAGAGAAGGAAACTGACCTGTGGGGAACTGGGGCATCTCAGTAAGAGGGTTTTAGAAGGGAAACATTACAGGATTTGCACACTGAGTGCATAATATTGGGGAGGGTTGAAGGAAGAGGGATTTTAGAGACTTTGCTCTGGATTGGAAGGGAGGATAATTCTATCATTGGATATTTTAATCAATCTAGTTTCAAGAATGATATGATTAGGTATTTGCTAAATCTTATAAAGCAGGCTAGAGCAAGACTTATGCTGCAATTATTGCAGAGGCAGCAGTCATTCAGATTGGGAAAAGATGGCTGTTTGATATTTTTGTGGGCTGCACAGTGACCGTTTTTGCCTGTGATTAAGCAATGTTATGAAATGGTCTTTTTTCCCCCTTTTTCTTCCTCCTCCTCCTCCTCCTCCTCCTCCTTTTTCCTCCTCCCCCTCCTCCTCCTCCTGCTCCTCTTCTTCTTCTTCTTCTTCTTCTTCTAATCTCACTTCTTCAGAGTCACAAGGTGATTTGATGTCCTATGAATTTGTTTACATCCAGCAAAAGAACACTGAGGTCTAGCTATGAGTGTCAATCCAGCTTTTAGAGTTTAAGAGCTGCTTTTCTGTTTCTGTGAGAAAGGGCTTTCTTTTCCTTTATCCTTTTTAATAGAAGAATAACAGGAAGTAAAAGCAGAAGAAATGAGAGATTTGCTTAATCCCTTTTCAACCCCTAATGAAATAATGGATCTAGGCAATCTAGATACAAAGTTATTAGGTGAAATATTACTTGGGCACTTTATTACAGATGGTTCAGGTTGGTTTCCTTTGAAACCCCTGATCAATCTTAACATCACTAAAAGTAGGACAGGAAGATATTATGTGCCTTCTGATGTGACTTGCAGCACCACCTTTGAAATGTTCTTGCCAAAAAATTTGAATCTGAATTTAGTTCATTCTCGAATTTAACTATATATCGGAAACATGAGGGGTAGGTAGAGCATCATCTTACATAATACCAAGAGGTATTATATTAGCCAAATCTAAAATCTTTAGCAAGTAAACCTCATGGAAAAAAAAAAGAGAGAGGGGAGTTGTTATAGATTAAAAGAGACTTACAAAATATACCAACAAATATAGTATGTGAATTTTGTAGGGATTCTGATTCAAATCAATCATATTAAAAGACATTTTTGTGATAATCAGAGAAAACTGAGCATACTTGGGGCTTAGATGATATTAAAAAATAGTTAGAAATAGTGTTGGTTATGAAAACGGTACTGTTGTTATTTGAAATTGTTTTTATCTATAGAGATATGATCTGAAGTATTTGTGAATGAAATGATGCTATGTCTGATACTTCTCCAGAAAGAAAAAAAAAGGTTGGAAGGTGAATAGATGAAACAAAAAAATGGCAGAATGTTGCTAATTCACAAAGCTGGGTAGTAAGTCTATGTAGGTTGACCATTCTTTATACTTCTGGGTTTACTTGAGGAGTTGCAGATCAAACAACCTTTTAAAAAAAAGATGAACATTTCATTACACATCATTTATCTTCTCCTCAATAGCGTACCATCACCCGCTATTTATTCAAAGAGGGGAAGATTGTCATTCATCTCCTGTTCCAAATCCTCAAGCTTTGGAAATGTTTCTACTTCTCAAATAAATGATTCTACTTCTCAAAGATCTATTCCTTAATTCTCAGGTTCTGCTTATGCTCAATCTCTAATACAGCCTTTATGGGTTAGGGGTTCTCTGAAATGACAAAGGTCTCCAATAGTTACTGATTTAAAACTTTATGTATTTTCTGCCTCATTCATTTCTTCAAGGTTATGTGTCCATCAAATAAGAGGCCAGCTATAGAAAGAATGGAATAGGTTATAATATTGACTATAATTTTTAGATGCTGGCCATCATATTCAGTATTTAAAGGCTGAGTTGAAATTTGATGACCATAATATTACTTTGAAACTTTCTGTGAAATTCAACATTTTGTAGTACTTTCCATCCAGGAACAAATCTTCTGTAAATATTCAATTTTTTAGAATCCCCATGAAAATGGACTAATAGTCACTGCCTGAAATGGATGAAGACTAAAAGCCAATACGAAGCAAGTGTACCTCAACCTCTTCAGTCTCTGTTTTTAGCCCCAGTTTTGTTTCCAGACATAAAGGTGAATAACTCTATCACCCATTTCTCCTTACTAAATATGCACCTTCATCTTCTATCTTTAGATGCTCATCGGATTGACATTTTTGGTATCTAATCCCTTTCAGATGTTCTGACTACCTTGAAGATTGTTAATAATTGAAGGACACTTCCTCAATAAAATATGTGTGTGCCTGTAACCACAGAGTGTTTGGGATAGAATTCTGTGTTGTTATAGATTACATGCTGGATGGCCTCATGCACAGTAGCTAGTTGCTATTTTGTGGATTGTCTCTTTTGCAACTTGGGGGGAGCTTTTGTGAAATAGACTGGGTATTTCACTGGTCTCCTAAATTTTGTGGTATGGATTTATTTGTCAATCAAAATTAGGTCTGATAAATGTCATGTTATGATCTGAGGGTAACTCATGGAAACACTTACAGTTGATTTGTTGAGAAAGTGATCCTGCTGATGGGAAGTGGAAAATGATTTATTCTGCATAAGGGGTCAACAGCATTGTCTCCAAATTGGAGTCCTCAAGTCTTTTCCTTTTCTTTAGAAGGATTATCACACTTTCTTTTATTGTTTCCGTAAATGAGACCAGGCCTGTATTTTAGGGGGTTCTGACAGGGAAATTATGTGACAAGGTTACTTGCTCTCCCACGTGACTCAGTCAAGTAGAAGTAGGGGGACAAAATGAAAGAATGATGTGTGGGGTCTCTGACAGCTCAGAGGACGTAATGGCCAGAGTCTGCCTGGAGGGAAGGAGAGAGGAATGGTTTCACAGGAGAGGCAATGCTTAAACTGAGTCTTAATAAATGGAGAATAACATGCTAGGAAAGGAGAAGGATATGAACAAAGTTGGAAGGACATGAAATAGTATAGTCCATTTGGGGAATAGTACTGCTGAATAGTACTGCTATACTAGTGCTGCAAGATTGTGTGTGGGAATGCAAGCTGGGGCAGCAACTCTGGAAAACAGTGTGGAGGTTCCTCACGATGTTAAGAATAGAGCTACCTTATGACCAATAATGCACTACTAGGTATTTACCCCAGAGATACAGATGTAGTGAAAAGAAGGGACACATACACTTCAACATTCAGAGCAGCAATTCCACAATAGCCAAACTCATCAACAGATGAATGGATAAAGAAGATGTCATCTATATACACAATGGAATATTACTCAGCCATCATAAAGGATGAATACCCACCATTTGCATCAACATGGATGGGACTGGAGGAGATTATGATGAATGAAATAAGTCAAGCAGAGAGAGTCAGTTATCATATGGTTTCACTCATATGTGTAATATAAGAAATAGTACAGAAGATCATAGGGGAAAGGAGGGAAACTGAGTGGGAAGAAATCAGAGAGGGAGACAAACCATGAAAGACTCTTAACCAAAAACAAAGTGAGGATTGCTGAAGGGGAGGTGGATGGGAGGATGGGGTAACTGGATGATGGGCATTAGGGAGGGCATGTGATGTGATGAGCACTGTGTGTTATACACAACTATGACCATTGTACAGTACATCAAAAATGAATGAGGTGGGGACGACTGGGTGGCTCAGTTGGTTAAGTGGCTACCTTCGGCTCAGGTCATGATCCCAGTGTCCTGGGATTGAGTCCTACATCGGGCTCCTTGCTCAGCAGGAAGTCTGCTTCTCCCTCTGCCTCTGCCTGCCACTCTGTCTGCCTGTACTCACTCTCTCTGACAAATAAATAAATAAAATCTTAAAAAAAATGAATGAGGTACTATAGGTTGGCTAATTGAATTTAAATTAAAAAATAAATAATAAAATGTATATTAATTTTTTGAAAAATTAGAGATAAATTCATCCATTGACAATAACTACATCTGAAACATAGGTAATTAAAAATATGAAGTTTCACCCAAAAGCATTGTCTCATCTAGTACTTTCTGCCTCTTCAAAGCTTTACCCTACCCCTGCGATGCTACATATTTTGCTGTCTTTTATCAGGGCAGCTAGGGAGTAAGTTACTAAATATGTGCTGTGAATAAACTACCTTCTATCTATTACATACTTCTGTTTCCCCTCTCACCTTCAATGCTGAAAAGTCACTTCTACAAATACTCCTCATGAAAGGTAGCCAAGAGTTGAAATGACATTTCACTAGTGGTGAATCAGCATCTCTTCTCATTGAAACAGTCTAAGTTCTTCATACGTATGACATAAGTGCCTCCATATATGGGAAAATGTGAGGCTTTAGGACATGATGGTCCAGAGTATGGGAAACACCAGAGCTGCCCTCCCTTTACTAACTGATCTGCCACTGAATGCTTCAGTGGGTTTTCAGATGAAGAAAGTCCTTGGGCAAATCTGAATATAATATGAATATGATATGATCTTGCTAATAGTAAAAAAAAATCCTCAGGCATTTGAGATGATTTTCAGAGCCACTAGCCTAATTTTTATCTTTATTAAGGAGGTTCTGTATTAAAGAAAGTAGTTTATGGGCTTTTTTTTTTTTTTACTAAGTTGTGGAATGATTTTGTTATAATCTTTGAACAAGTATAGAGGAGAATAAACTAATTATTGAATGCTACCAGGTTCTAGGCTCCAGGCAGGCACTTGGGATAAGAAGATGAGCAGCCCAGAAGGGTCCCTCTGGGGACATAGCACACATTCCTGCCAGAGATAAACTTCAGACATTGAACATTATTTAAGGGTGTTGTAAAACCAGTTAAAGACTTTGAGAAAGCTTCTTTGAACAAGTAAGAGTTGACCTGGACCTTGAAAGACTAGGGATTAACTAGCTGTGAGGGAATAGGGAGGGCATTCCAGAGAGAGGGGGAAAATATGTACAAAAATCCTAAGAGGAGAAGAGGCCCTGGTTACTCAAGGAAGTGAGAGATCAGCAGGACCGAAGCATGGAGGTACAGAGTCAGGGGGTCAAGATACGGGGATGTAAATATGTCCTTGAAGCTCATGTTAAAGATTTTTTTTTTAATATGCCCAGTTGAACACTCCCCTTAATCTGTGGATGAGATTCCTCCATCTCAATAAATGGCAACTTTATCCTGTTATTTGATTGACATCATCTGTGATTCCTCTCTTTCATTAATATGCTACATTGACTACAGAAATGTAGTCATTCTATCTTCAAAATATACCCTTTACTTGACTATTTCTTATCATTTTCATTGTATGATCCCAGCGCAAGCCACCATACCATCTCCTAGATTATTGCAATAGCCATGTAAATATCTTTCTATCTCTTCCATGGCCCCATAGGAGGATACTTTTAAATCATGAGTCAGATCACATCACTGCCTTTCCCAAAGTCTTCAGAGCCACCATGTCCACCCCTTAGTCTCTCTTTTTTATGGCCCACAAGGTCCTACATAATCTGGTCTACTAGTAAGACTCTGACTTTATCCCCTAAATCTCTCCTTCTCATTCAGTGTGCCGCAGACCAATATCCCCACTTTCCTTGAGAGGTAGACATGCTTCCCTCTCAGGACCTTTGCACTTGCTATTTGTTCTGCCAATATTATTATTTTTTTATTTTTTAAGATTTTATTTGTTTATTTGACAGAGAGAGACACAGCGAGAGAGGGAACACAAGCAGGGGAAGTTGGAGAGGGAGAAGCAGGTTTCCCTGAGGAACAGGAAGCTTGATGTGGGGCTCTATCCCAGGACCCTGGCATCATGACCCAAGCCGAAGGCAGACGCCTAACGACTGAACCACCCAGGTGCCCCATGCTCTGCCAATATCCTTTTTCTTCAAATACCTACACAGTTCTCAGCCTCACCTACTTCAAATCTTTGCTCAAATGTTGTCCTTTCAGTAAGGCTTTCCCTAACTATCCTATTTAGAGTTGCAAATCACTCTTCGCCTTTTCTTTACCTGGAATATTTTTATACCTAATAAATCACAGTGAATTTTTGCCCTAATTTACTTTGCCCCACACATATGCTAGAATGCAAGCTCCATGAAGACAGGAATTTCTGGCAGCTGTAGTCACTGTGGTATCCCTGGGGCCTGGAATATTGCTTGAGACATTTAGCATCCAATAGATACTTGTTGAATGAAGGTCTTTATCCTAAGTCCAATAACAAGCCATTGAAAAACTTTAAGCATGAAGATTCATGATCAGACAGAGATTGTTAAGGTCTCTTCAGCTGCCCACGAAAAGAACATTCTGGGAGAAGGGGGCTAGGTGTGGTGGGCAAGAGTGGATGCCTGGCCGAAAACTAGCTTTTCTTCATTTCTCAGAAGAGTTAATGCAGTAAACAGAAGTGAGTCTCACTACCCTTGGCAAGGACTCCATGTTGTAGCCAGCCTCCAAGATGACCCCTACCTCTTATCCCAATGTTCACATCACCCAGTATTCAGATCTTATTATAAGAGGTCTCCTCTTATACTGAATTATTATTATTATTATTATAAGAGGTATCCTCTTATAATGGAATGGGGGCTAACACTGAGGGACAAACTAAAGATGATGGAGTGATACCTTAGGACTTTCAAGAGCAGGTTGTTTACCCTGGTGTTTTGGAATACTTGCCCTTAGAACACTGAGCCAGTGTATAAGAAATTTTGCTACTCCAAGACCACCACACTAAAGAGATTACATGGAAAAATCACATGGAGAAGCCCGGAGACTACACACAGAGAAAGATGACTTATCAGCCTCCCGCTGTCTTCCAGGCCCCAGACATTTGAGTCCATTTGGCTGAGGCCCAAGACTCTGGGAACAGAAGTGGGCTTGTCCACTGTGCCATATCTGAATTCCTGAACAAAACCAAAATTCCTAAACCAAAACAAAAGTAGTATATTTGGGGAAAGTGTGCTAAGCAGCAATAGATAATAAGAATGCTCAGTGAAGAGGTTTCATTTTCAGTGGGATTTCAACAACCAGGCATAAGTTCAGGGCTAAACAGCCTGAAGGACAGAGTATCTCAAGGTGCCTTCTGTGTTTAAGAGCCTAGCAAGGAGGAGCAAAATGGATCACTTTAATAAAAGAAAAATGCAGCTGCATACAGGTACCTTTTAATCTAAACTGTCAAAAATGTAGCTGCCTGATTTTTCCCCAGACATATTTTTATTGCATCTAAGCCCTTCAAGAAGCTGACAATTTGCTTGATTAACTGAGGGAACTGGATTATCATGACACCTTCCTCTTCTAACCCTCTGGAGTAGTTTAGAGCAGTATTTCCTGTTAGAGCATAAATGGGAATGAACATTATCTTCTCTCAAGGACAATGAGTTAATTGTTTGCTCTGAAGTTCATCAAGGAAATAATTGGAACTATTATTTCAGGAAGATTTTATGCCTAAACTCTTTATGCTTTTCTATACAAATCAAAGTCTAAGTTATTACATCAGAGACCTTAAATTGAAAATGGAAACAGTAGCAAATGAAGTTCCCTTTTTAAATCAGAAACAGGGTATATGCAATAGATAACTTAAAGTGTGACCAAAAAACTCCCCCCCCCCAAAGCCAAAAAAAACCTCTTAGTGAACTTGCACTGAAACATGAAGACAGAAAGAAGGCAAAAGAGTTCTAAAAGGACATATCAAAGATTTTGCATAGAATCCAAGCATAGTTATTGTAGAAGACTAATTAAGATGGCATCTTATAAAGCCTGTATCTGGAAGAAAATCCCACCCGTGAAATGCTTATGCCAGGTTGTTGTCCTGCTCCATGCTCTTAGCCCTATGAAAAAGGAAATGTGCATTTTAATGTACATTCTTAAATATATATTTTTAAATTAAACTTGTATAGCATACTTTTCGGGAACTAACAAGT
This sequence comes from Mellivora capensis, assembly GCA_004024625.1. Taxonomy (NCBI): domain Eukaryota; kingdom Metazoa; phylum Chordata; class Mammalia; order Carnivora; family Mustelidae; genus Mellivora; species Mellivora capensis. The sequence continues at coordinate 558 of PISX010018588.1, read as the reverse complement.
GAAATTTTTAGGGATATGACATTTGTCCTGAAAATCTCTCTAAAAATCATTATGGACATTTTTAGTTAACACCAAGGCATTATCCAGACATAAATCCTCTAGTGGAGATAAGCTGTAGGCAGGGGTCCTCTCCGCCGGCTCCAGAGACTTGGGCTGTGACAGCGGGATGTGTTTTCAGGAAAATTGAAGTGGGCAGAGATAGTTCCCACACACCAGGCACCGTGATGGCAGCCCTCTTCCTCATGTTTTTGTGATTCCTGTCATCTTCCCATTTGAGCTTTTCAGAGATATTAGCAGTTCATCTCCAGTTTTTGAATGAAAGCCTTACTCTTTTGTAAGGGGACTTCAGAACATCATGGACCATTAATGCAGAATTTTTTTATTGGTTAGTGGCACCTCTTAATACTCCAGAAATCTTATCATGAGGGAAAATTTCTGCTTAAGTTAAGGTAAGTTCAGGGGACAGTTCTTCATCCCTTGCCTTTCCAATTATCTACTGTGCCAATCATTCAACTTCTAATCTCTCTGTACGTGGCTTATTCTACCCACCAGTATTCC